>CATKHJ010298407.1:0-14193 GCA_949750685.1 Vernicia montana
AAAAAAAAAGCATAAGTTATCCAATATTTAAGATAATCCTAATATTCAATTTATTTTTTTAGAATGTAATTTAAGAAAATAACTTAATAATCCTCAGTGTCAAAAAGAAAATGCATATATATAATAAATTAATAACTAACAATCTATTTATTGAATACCAAAAAGTATTAATTTTAAGCTGAACATAAATGAAATATTAAAAAATAGGAATTTTATATAATTAATATAGAATCAATTGCAAATTAATTTGATTATAAATTTCAATTATCTTCAATGGTTAGTTCCTACTTTAATCAAAATTCATCAAATTTTCTCATGTAACGCATTTTACTTCACTACTGAACATCTTTTACTTATTTGCATTAGCTTATGAGATTCATTAATGTATCAAAACAATTTTAAATTTTTATAACAGTACAATACACTAAAATTAAAAGGCAGATATAAATATATTTTGTTAATTAGACTTTAAAGATAAAATTATTCAAATTAGTTATAAAATAATTTTCACAAGACTTTCTTTAAAATAAATCTATTACTGTTAATTAATTATAAAATATTTTTCGTCAAACTTTCTCTAAAATAAATCTATGATGTTGCTTATCAATTTTTCTAAATTTATATTTTAAATTCTTCTACGGATTTGTAAAATTAAAAAAAAAATAACATATTTTCATTCAAAAAATTTATATTTTGACTTAATTTTTAAATTTTTATTTTTTATTGCTTCTAGATTTTTGCACTTCAAATAGACTGTGTTAGAGGATCTTTCATTGATTTTAGCATGTATATTTTTGACTTTTTTTTTTTAAAATCATAATTACGATGCTTTCTTATTAGTTTTTTATTTGTTGAATAATTTCTTTTTACCCTTATATTATAATATGAAATTGTCTCATAGTAACTTTGCAAATTTGAATAGTTTATTTGGTATTTCAATACAATTAATTTCTGTTAATTGTCAATTAGGCTTTAAACTTTCAACTGTTAAAATTAATTATGCAATAATTTTTATATGTGTTTCTCTACAATAGATCTTAGGTTACTACTTATAAGTTTTTTTAAATTTAAATGTCAAATATTACTAAGGATTTCTGAAAATTTCAAAAGACATTTTCTTAAAAAAAAAAAATCAGCCTATTTTTTCTGCTTCTTCTCTATTTCTTCCTTTGCCATTTTCTTTGAACAAACTTTGTATCTTTTTCTTCAATTCACACACAATTTTTTTATACATATTTTCTGTTTTTATATTCTATATTTAAATAATAAAATCAAAACAAATTATATTAACTACAATTAATTTATAAAATTTAATTTATGTTGTATAATAATTTAACAAAAAACTAAAATTCTGCTCGCGGCATCGCGCTGATTACCTGTCTAGTGTGAAATAAAGGCTTTTCTTATTAATAATTTTAGTCATGTTAAAATTATATATGAGGGTAAATTATTATAACACCTTTGAGATTTGTCATAATTAATACTTTAGTCTTTATTGTTTCAAAATTAATACTTTTAGTTCTTAAGTAAAATTTAAATGAAAAATATAAAATTTTGAAAAATTAAAGTATTTTATAATATAGTAATTCATTTAACTTAAATAAAAAGTACAAGATTTTGAGAAATTAAAGTATTTTATACTAAAATATTTCAATGTAAAATATTTTTAAAAGATTAAAATATATTATATTTTCAAATTTTGAGGATGAAAGTGCTATATAAATTAAAATGTTAAAATATTTTTTAATTTTATACATAAGAACTAAAGTGTTATTTATTAATAAATGTCAGGGATTAAAGGTTTTAATTTTTAAATAATATGAACTAAAGTGTTTATTAAGGCAAACCTCAAGAGTGTAATAATAATTTACTCAAATTAGGGAACTTGTAAAGGGCTTTATTAGTGTCTCTCATAAGGTAATGGTCATTTTTTTTTTTTTTGCCTAAAGAAAATATACTAGCATTAATCAGGCAGAAAACCCAAGTTCAGTACAAGATTTGAAAACCATCAATAGGTAAAGTTCAAATAAATACATAAAAAAAAAACTACTCAATATAAGGTTATTTAGTCATGGGCTTAATGTTCCAATAACAACTAGGCATAAAGTCTGACCAGAAATTCCTATACCACAATTGCCCTTGATGCTAGACCATATTCCAGAAGCCACCGTCATCATCACCAGACACCGCATCAACTCTGGCGAGTAACAAAGCTACTGGGCCAACCGGAAAGAATAGATACTGAGGAGCTTGAGTATCCACATTCATTTGTAGCAAAACAACCTTAGCAGAAGAAATCTTAAGGGATCTCCCTCCTCTACCATAGAAAGGTCAAAGCTTAAGGAGAGATCGACCACCATCAGAGGCTCTGTGACTCAGCAAACATATAAATAGCAAAACCATAGAAGACCAAACTGAATCTCCAAAGCCATTGCTAAGCATATTTTTCTCCTACCCACCAATAAACGATCAGAGCCTTCATTAGACAAAGAACGCTGTGATGAGTGAGCCGGACGATGCCGTAGATGGAGCCGAATCTAACGCCACAGGTAACGGTGACTGAGTTCACAGATCTAAGATCTCAAACCCAGAAATTCACAATCGCATACAAAATCAATATATGGCTTTATTATGAGCTAGATATAGCAAAAACCAAGAAAAAACACAAGAAATAAAATAAAATAAAAAAGCTTGTTCTCCGGTGACTTTTGTTACATGAGGACTCTTAAGAAACTGTGCAGTCGACGCAAGAGAAAAAGTGACATATAGATAAAAGAGAGAGAACGAAACTGCTTTGTGTTGTAACTCGTTTTCAATTTATCAGTTCGTTAAGGTAATGGTCATTGGGCCTTATAATGATAGGGATGCTACAAAAGTATAGGGGCAAATATGGTAAATATGAATATACATCATAGAAATTATAAGTTATTAGGGGGCTAGTGCCCCTCCTTGCTCTTGCCTGACTTCGCCACTAGGTGCTTTTGATATAGAGTTTACAAAATGTGAGGTTAAAAAATCTCGAATATAATCTTTTAATTTTGAGAGCAATAAAATTGTTTTGAAAATATTTGGGGGCGAAAAGTTATTTTTTAAAAGGTTTAAGTCATTTTTAATATATAATAAAATTTTTTAAAAATTTTAAAGAGTATGCACCATTCTCTCCAAATTTATTACTTAAAAATTATAAAAATAAGAACAGGCAAAAATTTTCTATAAAAGTAATAGTTGAGTTTAAAAAGTTATATGAGGTGATTTTAAATTTTAAAAATATTAACTTATGGTTGTTTTTTGCTTAATTTAAAATTTTAAGATAAAAGTTATCAAACAATTTAAAATTATTAAGTAATGAAAATTTTAATTTAATAAAATAAAAATATAATATGATATAATATAATTCAATATTGTTAACATGAAAAAAAAACTTAATTAATATTATATTTTTTAAATTTATCATGAATTATAATAATTTTAATTTATAAAATGTCGACTAATCCGAACAAGGATAAACCCATACTAGTTTGAAGAAGCAAAGAGTAAGTAAATCAGCCTTCAAAACAAAAAAAGAGTAAGTAAATCGAAACAGCCAAACAGGGATCCATCTTCAAAGGGATAGTCACGTGTAGAGTGAGATCAGTTGTTGTCCCATCAAAGATCAACGGTCCCTATTCACTTTCGCCACTAAAACAACTACTTCACTTCTACTTCTTCTTCTGCCGTCTCTGACTGCTTCAATCGCCTCATCTCTTTATCAGATCTCTCTCTCTCTCTCTCTTTCTCTCTCTCCAATTCCCAGTTAAAGGTAAATCCCAAACCCTAACCCTAATTTCATTCTCTTTTTCTCTTTAATTTATTAATTTCTTATTATAGTTATTGCTGATTACTATCTTAACCCTAATTACTTCTAAATTAGGGTTTTTAATTTTGTAATATTTCTAAGCTATGGCTATGAATTTGCGTTTTTCTGATTTCCGATCTGTTTCCTGAGCCATCAAATTTCCGACTTATTTTGATTTTTCTGTAAATGTAAATGGCGATGGTTTACCATGTAATTTTTTTTACGTATTTATTTGATTTTCCTGATTTGATTTTTAATTTATTCGTTGATCAGATGATCAGAATGCTTAATTTTTTCGTGGATTGAAATGAGGCTCAAGATTTTACTTTCTTATAGTTTTTGTTTGTTTTCTTATCAAGCTGAATTGGTTTGCTTTGTATTCAATTTTTGTTTGTTTGTTTGTTGGTTTGTAACTTTGATGGGGATGTTTTGGTTTCCATAATTACAATGGAAAATAATGAATTAGCTTAGCTTAATTTAAGATTGTTTTAAGTTTCTTGACAGCCAAACAGATTATTTCTTTATTGTTTTTCTTTTAAAGGTTCAATTTTGAATCAATGGATTGAATTCTTATCTATTTGGCTTTATTGTGCATGCAGCTCTTTTTTTAAGGTTAAGAGTGATTTTCTCTTTTAACCTATCACTTCCTCTAGTTAAAAACATTTTTTTCCTCTTGCTTATATAGGTTTTTGCAGAAATGGCTGAATCTAAATCAGGATTGAGGAAGCCTGTATTCACCAAGGTTGATCAGCTTCGCCCTGGCACTAGTGGGCATACTCTCACTGTGAAAGTTGTTAGTACAAAGATGGTCTTGCAGAAGGGCCGTGCTGATGGTCCTCAAATACGCCAAATGCGAATAGCTGAATGTTTGGTAGGAGATGAGACAGGAATGATTATTTTTACAGCTAGAAATGATCAAGGTATTTTGTTTTTCTTCTCTGTGTCTGTTTCGAGGTTTATGCAATCAATTGTTATGTGAATGGCAATCGAGAAATCTAGTTATTCTAGATTTTAGTTTATTAGTTTTGGTGGTTCTTAGTTCATTGATTGGTGATGTTTAGGCCCTCTCTCTTAAAGCCAATTGGATTTTTCTTTTTGACTGTTAAATGTGAATAGTTTAAAAGGCATTTTCTAGGGATGGTTAGATGACTATTGGGAATGCAATTGGCATAAGCTCAATCATTTTGAACTCTCATTTTTTTTTCCCACTCAATCAGGATGGTTTACCTTGATGGGACTGGGATCCCACTATAAAATTAAAGCAGCAATGCTTTTATCACTTGTACTCATGAATGGTTTACTGACCTAATGTTTTTAATCATTTTCATACTGAGCAAAATAATTATCCTATTTTTAATGAACAATACAAAAGTAGGTTTACACTTTTTTTAATTGTTGTTGCAAAGGTTGTTACTTGTACAAGGAATAAATTCTTGTATGCTTATATACTTAATACTCAGAGTGCCCTCCCAAAAGGAAAAGATGTGTCCGTCAGTTTCGGTTCTTCTTTATTGGGTTGGGCAGATTTGACTAAAAATGCTATGCTTATTATTAAATGCCATGTGTGGATAGAATGATTAGGAATGAGATCAGAAGAATAGTTACTTATTGATTTTGGAGTTTCGTTGTAGTAATTTTTTAAGAATTTTTGAAGGCTGCTTGAAGTAGCTCGATGTGACTCACACAAGAAGAGTTGTCTTGAATAATATGGTTTTGAGCATTGCTGATTTGGAAGAGTTTTTTCATTTACAAGTAAAGTTCCTTTTATTTGTGGAATTATTGTCTGTAGGAAGGGAATTAACAGTTAAAAATCTAATTGTGCAAAAGTGCAATCGTGATCAGCAGTAGTCATTTCCATTTGGAACAGTGAATTCTCCTCCTAAAGTTATATCTTTTTAGATTTTCCCAGTTTAGATGGTTTAATTTAACATTTTAATTTTTCATCTTGTATAGTGGACTTGATGAAAGAGGGAGCTACTGTAATCCTTCGCAATGCAAAAATTGACATGTTTAAAGGATCAATGAGACTTGCTGTGGACAAGTGGGGCCGTGTTGAAGTAACTGAACCTGCCAGCTTCACTGTGAAGGAAGATAACAACCTATCGTTGATCGAGTATGAACTTGTGAATGTTGTTGAAGAGTGACTTATCTGTGCTGTGTTGCCACCCTACTAGATGGTGATCTGAGAATAAAGCAACTCCAGCAAAGAAAATTACTGTTACAGGACATATTTTGTCCAAAATGCCTGTGAAAGTTCACTTTTAGGAAGAAGAAATCTGCAAGCTAGTAGTGCACAAGTTGCTTTTACCTTTGCGGCAGATCCAGCAGAACCCTTTGATTGGACTTCCAAACAGATGGTAATGGCTGTAAAAATTGATGAGTTAAAGCAGCTGCTTTTGGAAACTTGGTTTGGTTTTGCTTGCTACCTATCTATTTTTGGACAGTAATTAAACTCGCACTATGTGTTCACAGATATAAAATCTATGAAGTGTATGTCGCTGTACTCAGTTATTGTGGTTCTTGCATGATTAATCTTTCTAAATACAAATGCTATCATTAGCTCTTATCTGTGCGTATAATTTATTACATTTAGATTTCCAATTGTACCAAGTCCTGTGCTCTATTTGTCACAAGTGCAACATTCTTGGGCAGATGAAGTAATCTTGTTTCTGCAGATTATCTTTTTAATTCAGTTGAGAAAAAGATAAAATCGTTCTGGTGTTGTGAATTTCCAATGGTTTTCAGAGTCCATTGTTTTGTCAAATCTGGGTTCCCCCCACTCCTACTTCTCGATAGGAAGTTTTAGGAACCAAGTTTAGCTCTAGCTGGAATCACTGATTTCATGATCTGGTAGTCGGACTTGTTTAACAGGGATCAACTTACTGGGGATCAACTGTAAACTAGAAAATGGAGTGCAGGTATATGTTTATTTAACTCCTGCTTTGTTAATACTCTTCTGTGCTTTCTGGCTTCTACATGTCTTCAAATGCCACATGTGAAGCTGAGAACAATCTCTCTCTCTGGTTCGTCAATGGTTGCTGAGGTTAGATTTTTTTTTTAAAATTTATTTTATGGGGGCCATTTGGTTCAGGTATTGGGAGCAGCTGTTTTTCAATTAATAGCTAGACCAAATCCGTTTAATACACGTAAAAATAAATTATATCCTTAATAGTAATTTGTCATTCGAGCAACTCTTATCAAAATTTTACAGTGATCAATTACCAGCTATCAGAAATCGCCAAACCAAACATTATAAATGTTGAGGTTTGGAGTTTGGTTGCCTGCTTTTGTTGATTTCGACTTTCTAATGAAATAATTGTGTTTTGTTGGTAAAAAAAATAGAAGCTTGTTACATTTTGAACTTGTCGTCAAGCCACTCTACTTGGGACATTCACAAGAAAAAAAATAAAGGCCTTTCTTGCCAAGCTATGGGCAGCTCAATTGCATTTTCTCTCTACAAAATTTAAAAAGGTAATTGGTTGGATTTTAACCATTGGTTGGCGGATAGTGCTTGCTTTTAGCTTTTGAAATTTCTATCTAATTTAGGGGCTATTTAGCATTATTGTTTTGAGTTGTTGAAAAAATAATTTTGTTCAAAATATTGATAAGAGGTTATTAAAATTTATTTTTAAGATGAATTTCATACATTGTAAATTTGTAACAATAAAAATTTCATAACAGCTAAAAAAACATTTCAAAATTGTTTTTCTAGAAAATCAATTTCAAATTCAATACCAAATAAAATATATGACTAATTTATTATACTAGGAAAAGTACTTGTGCGTTGCAGCAGGTTAATTCTTAACAGATAAATTTAAATTGTAATATAAAATTAATAAGTCAAAATTAAAAGACAATTAAAATATTATACTAATTAAGTATTTTAAACATATTATACTAATATTGTACTAATATAACATATTGTATTAATTAAGCATCGAAATGGAAATTATATTATTTGTAAAAGATAAAAGTAAGAAATATTCTTCATAAAACACTGCATGCTCCTCCATTACATCAAGAGGCCTATAATATTAATGATGTATAGTTAAGTTGTTATTCATTAAAGTAACAAAGGATAACTAAATAATTATACGCATAAAAAAATAGTTTTTTTTTACCTCTGTAGAAAGCAAGATACATACCACACTATGAGCTGATTCAAACACTCAAGTATGACATTCAAATCATTAGATATCCTCTCAATCTTAGCCTTTCCTGCATAGTTTATGTGACACAATGAAATCAAATAATGAGTAATGAATACCCATCAATCTGAATTGCTGAAAATTTATCATAATAAATCAAAAACCTGTGATACCCAAAATTATTGGGTCAAAGAGTCATATTTAAAGATTCTTAGCGCACAAACAATACATATAGAAGTGCGAGATACATGATCAACCAAATCAATAAAATAAATAAATAAATAAAAGAGTGTAATTTAAAAATAAAAGCAGCAGATTTAATCAAAATAATTAAGTGATTAGCAATAGAAACACATAGATAAACCTAGAAAGTTGAGAGGTAACAAAAATTGAAAAAACCATACAAACGGTTTTTGAGACCTTCAATTTGAGATTTGTTGTTTGAAAAAAAAAAAATCCTATTGAACATCAAAAGGAATGATATTATTGAGTTTAAATTGCAAAAAGAGACAAACCTGATAGATTACTAATAAAAATATTTTTATATATTTAGATTATAATTTTTTGAAGTCAATTATATTGTAAATTGAAAATTAAATTACAAATTTTATAAATAGTTATCATTAAAAACATAAAAACATTCATTTATTAATATTATTTATATTTAATATATCAAAAACATATATATATATATTATATTTCATTTTAGTTGGACTAACTATTAATTTGGTAAAATAAAAACTATATGGCAAACCATTTCAAGTTTATCAATTTTGTTAGTGTGAAAAGAAGAAGAAGAAAAATCTTTCATGTTAAGGTCAATAATTTCACCTACCTTCCAACTATCGTGAATTTCAAAAATCACTTCCATGTGTACAGCCAATAATCTCAACAGTCTTCCACCAATCAAGGTCATTAGTGTATTATTTTCTCTATAAATACTATTATAACAAAACTTGTAAAGACACTAATTTATTAATACAATTATCAGTCCATCATGTAATCTAACATGGTATCAGAGTCTAAGAGCTCAGTAAAAGTCTGAATTTCAACCTTGCAAAACACAAAATCCAGTTTTCTTCTTTGTTTTTTAGTTTCTCAAAACTGTCCCAATTCGCCTCTCCATACACACGTCAAAATTTTTTTCTGACTACACCATCATAAAGCTCCTGTAATTATAAAAATTCTAAAACAAACCGCACCTCAAACGGAGCCCTCACGCGCCATTTCTTTCCCTGAGACTGGTCTTCACGTGTGTCACGCGCTGGCTGGAGGTTGAAGATGATCCAGTCAGCACCACGTTGGCATCATCTGTCTAGTCAGCGTCTGCCACATGGCACATGTCAGCGGCCACTTGTCCTCCTGCCACGCCAACAAAGTCCACCACGTCATCGACACGTCATCCATTCATGTTCTGCCACGTGTCATCTGTTAGTGACACGTATCGCATGCCACATTCGAATCAGATCTCGCCACGTGTTGACATGTGGCCCAGTGAATTTATGCCACGTGTCATACGTGAGACCCACTGCCAGAATAACCAAAATCTCTTGCCCAATCAAGATTCGCCATTGTCGTCCACGTGGCGCAATCACATCTTGCCACGTGTCAAACGTAGGCCAGCTTCTACCATGTCACCGATCCAATTCCTATTTCGACCCGCCCCGCCCCGCCCGGTCTAGTTTTCTGTCTGACCGAACCGGTCCAGTGATTTTTATACTGATTTTCAATAAATTCAAACCGGTTCCCAAGGTTTTTAAACCTTCTGAGTTCAATTTTGCAGTCCTTTTTGCAAAATTCTGTCTCTAACCGAATTTTCTTGACTTTTCCTCAATTTTTTATGTTTTTCCAACAACCGGTTTGAACTTTTTCTGATCGGTTCTGAATGAACTTTTATTGGTTCCCAATGTTTTTAGACCTTATGAAATCAATTTTGCAGTTTATTTTGTAAAATTTTGTTTCTATCTATATTTTTCGTCTCTAAATCAATTTTCTGTGTTTCTTTAACTGGTCGGTTCAACCTTTTTTCGACAGGTTCTGAATGAATCATTCTTGATTTCTAAAATTTTTAAACCCTCTGAATCTTTTTTTTGTCTCTGTTTTGTCACTTTGTGACTTAATTTTCTATTTTGGGCATTTTTGAATCTCTATTTGCCATTCTGAATTAATTTCTGGTATTTATTTTACCAGTTTCTGAATTTATCTCATCTTTTGGGCCGTCTCAATTAATTTTTTAGCCTTCTAAAGCCATTTATAGATTCTGTTTTATCTATTTCAGACTTTGTCTCATGTTTGAATCCAGATTTGGTATCAATTTTACCAAAATCTAACTCTGTCTCATGTTTTCACGTGTTCTGCCACGTATCCAATCTGTGTTTTGCCATTAAGATGGCTCCTCCTGTTACTACATGTTCCGCCACGTGTTCAAATCCGATCTCTGTTACCAGATTCTGACTCTGGTTATTTTTAAATTTATTTTTCAGTTCTACTACGCTTATTAGTTTATATCTTTATTTTCTATTTTCAGTCTGTTTAATTAGTTTTTCTTATGTATTCTATTTTCTACTTCAACCCGTTTTCCAAATCTACTGAGCAACCTCAAATTGATATCAACGATACTACCTTGAGTTTGAGGGAGGGTGTTAGTGTGAAAAAAAGAAGAAGAAAAATCTTCCATGTTAAGGTCAATAATCCCACCTACCTTCCAGCTATTATGAACTTCAGAAACCACTTCTATGTGCACAGCCAACAAGCTCAACAGTCTTCTACCAATCAAGGCTCCATTAGTGTATTATTTTCTTTATAAATACTATTGTAACAAAACTTGTAAAGACACCAATTCATTAATACAATTATCAGTTCATAATGTAATCTAACAAATTCAATTAATTTCTTCATCAAATTATTTTTTTTATTTTCGATTCATAGTTCAATTTTTCATTTTTTTTTTGTCTTACCCCTACATTTATTTGTGTATTTTTCTTTTATAAAATAAAAACTTTTACCTTTAAATAGTTGATTTATGCGAAATAAGCTCTTACATCTATAACAATTAACAAACAAATTCTTACATCTTTCCTCATCTATCTATATATATATATAATAAAAATGAAGTTCTAATCAATAATCAAATAATTTTTTTTTTTGGAATATGAAATGAAATAACTTTTGAGATAATTGTTATCGATAAGAATGATATTTGTTTTAGTACTTTTTCTAAAGTTTAATTGCATGATTTTGACTCTTTTATTAATACCTTATGAGAAGATTATGAATGTAACTTTTAAACTTAATTTTCGAAATATATTAGAGGTCTATTTTGTACCCAACAAAGAAAACAATTGTTATAAAGTTTCAATTTTGTTTTAGTATTAATTTATATAATCTAATATTTAACATATTACAATTTACAACGTTGTATTGTGCAATAACCTTCTAGCTTAATTAAAAACAATGTAATATAAGTTTTTAATGTATATTATGTCAAACTTAATATATGTAATTATAAATGATTTCTTTATCAACTTCCAAATATAATAAATTCAATTATTCCCTTAAAAAAAAGTTTTAATATAATTAATATCTCTGGGATTCTAAATAATTATGCTTAATACAGAATGATATATATTAACTATAAACAAATTTTATGAAATTGTGCCTACTTTCATTTTTAATTAATTTTATACCAAATTATCTTATCTAAAATTTTCATTTATCATTTTCTTAAAAAAAAAAAAAAAAAAGAAATTGACATTTTAATTGGGTCTATCTGTCAGTTTGTGGACTTAGGTAGGTACCTTAAAAGAAGTAAAAGAGAGGAGAAAATTACAACAAATATAATTTTTTTAATTTTTTTTTAAAAAAAATCTTTTATCCTTTTATGTTTTAAAAAATACTTTTTTTTTTTATACTTATAATATACCTTTGAATGTGAAACATTTTTAAAATAAAAAATTTGATAAGTTGTATTTTTGAAAGAAAAAAAAAAAAGAAAGACATATATAAGAATATTTTATTTTTTTTATGATTGTGTAAAATCAATTAAATTCTTTAAAAAATAATTTTAAATAATTAAATATAAAAAAATTTTAATTATAATTTTTTTAATTCATTAAATAATTATTTTACACTTAATTTCAATCAAAACATAATAATTATTTTATTTTGGTCACTATTTTATGAACAAAAGTTTGTTTTTGTGAATTATGCTTAAATAATACTACGTAGTTTTGTGGTCATTTTGGACTTTTTGAACTTTCTAATATCTTCCTTTTCTTTTCAGTCTCATTGAACTAAAACTGTCTTCTCTAGCTATCAAACTCTTAACTCTAAAAATTGTCATACAATCACCACTTCTCTACAATGTATAAGTACATATTCAATTTTTTTTATTAATTAATTTATTTACACATTAAAAATAATTTATTTACATAAAGAAAATAATTTTTTTGTATTATAAAAAATAATAAATTATTTAAAAAATAATTTTAAAAAATTAAACATAAAAAAAAGAACTAGACTAGTTTAATGAGTTGGAATAAGTATTCATTATCCAATCCTTATATAATCTATATAAATTAATGAATTAAATAAATTATATTCATTTATTACTCATTTACCACTTAAATTTTTATTTAAATGGATAAATATAAGTGGAAAAATATATATGTGTGAAATTACCATCCTACAAGGACAAGCCTAGAGCCCTTTTGACTTTAAAAGTATATCTAAATTCTAATTTTTAGTTTTTTACGAATCTTGAAATCACCAATTACCTTAATTTGAAATTTTGAATTGTTTTTCAAAGAAAATGACACTACTGTCTACTGCACCGACATGTGAGCACATAATATAAATTCTTTTAGGAAAAGAAAAAATTCATAATTTACAAATTCGGTTGGTCTTAGAATAAGTGAGAATAAAAAATTACGGGTTAAGAAGTTAAATCTTATTGAACCGAGGTCGAACCAGAAGTAATTAAATTAATAATATATATTTACTAGGTGAATAATACTATTAATTTTTTATTTCATGATTATAAAATTAAATTATAAAGATAATGATTAAAATGTAATTTCTAGATCAAATGGTTGGTAATTTGTAGTTATTTTTTTTTTATCAAGTCTGAGTCATCAGATCGGATTAATTTTTGGTCTAATTTTTAATTAAATCGATTGAACCGGCCGGTGATATGATTCTGATAACATTGTAAACAAATGATATAATTGAGATAGTTTTCCGTCTTTATTAAATTTCTTTCACAATTTCAATTCGAGATTTTTTATAAAAATTTTAAATTTTAATTATTGGAGTGTTAATTTGGAAACTATTTTTTATTACTCAAAAACTATTTTATGTAACAAGATTTAATGTGAACTTTATAATCACATTTTATTATTTTTTTTTAGCTAAACTTAAATTACTTTTATAAATATAATCTAAGAAAGTATATATAAATATAAGGCAAAATGGTCAAATTAGTTCTCGAACTTGGCACGTGGGAACAAATCATGACAAAATCACCTTTTTTGTCATCAAAATCCTCATACTTGGCAATTTTTGTCAAATTAGTCATTGGTCAAACTTTGGGCAATGCATGTGCTATAAAATCAGACGAAATAACGTTAATTTCATAAGTCACGTTTGACATAGTTTTTCGGAAAAGTGCTTTTCTAAAAAAAAAAAAAATTCAGTTTTCAAAAAATAGGTGAATAGATATTTTTCCAAAAAATATGATTGAAAAAAATAATTTCAAAAAAATTAAAAAAATAATCAATTAAATAAAAAAATTCAAAAAGTGCTATTTAATCTCTAAAAACTATTATGTGATTAATTAATATATTAATGATTGATGAAAATTAAATACAACACAATATTAATTTATGTGATTATAAGTTAGGTTTTAATTTTTTATCGCCCCTTGTTAGATTTTCTAAGTCGCCCCTGTTTGAATGTTATTTATAGATATTAATAAAAGATATTTTGGATTTTGCAATTCTTATATTCATTTGATTGTTTAATTTTTGCTTTATCCCTGAAATTTAATTTTTAATACTAAATAAAAATGTGTATAATGATCAACAAAATATCATCATTTCATTAAAACATTTAATCATTACACAAAATCAAAAAATAATTTTCACTCATACCACTAAAACTTAAATTTAATTGATTACTATTATTAGCCTGTAAACTAAAAAAAAAAAAAAA
>CATKHJ010298538.1:0-37178 GCA_949750685.1 Vernicia montana
AAATTAAGATTTAACTTTTTTATTTTGAGTATAAATAATTAACTTAAGTAACAATTTCAAAGTGAACTTAAAAATAAATTTAGAATATAATTTTTTGAACTTAAAATTATATCTGCATTTCTATTTTAATTTCAAAGTGAATCAAGCTTGGCCTAAGTAACAAAAATGGAGTTTAGCTTGCTAAAACAGGGATGTATTGTATACATTAATTTTGTTGATGCACCTTTCAGAAAGTTTGACTTTGCTTCCTATTATATATAATAAACATTCCAAATTTGTGAGATGGAATGCTTTGCCGTCTGACTAAGAAAAGTCCAAAGGTGTAAATATGATTTTTTTTTTTAATTTATTGATGTTCAAGTGAGCACTTAATAATTTTTTTAGTTTTATTAGACTCTTAATCTTTTTAAAATGGTACATATAAAACCTTATCTTTTGGGTTGATGCTCAAGTGAGCCTTTAATATTTTTTTTTATCTCATTAGACCCTTAACATTTTTAAAATGGTACATATAAAACCCTCTGTCCATAATTTAGGATTTTTGTCAAGTGATGTTAAAAATAAAAAATTAATATCTATGCACCTACATATTAATTTTTATTTTTGTATAAATATTTTTTAAACTATTTGGAGAAAATTTAATATTTGTGAAATTTAAAGTTAATAAAATAAAATAATTAATTAAAATATTACAAATTTAATTTAATATAAAATAATTTTTATATGTACCATTTTGAAAAGGTTAAGGGTCTAATGAGATAAAAAATATATATATATATTAAGGGCTCACTTGAGCATCAGCTCAAATGAGAGGGTTTTATATGTGCCATTTTGAAAAGATTAAAAGTCTAATGGAATAAAAAAAAATTAAGAACTCATTTGAGAATTAGCATAAGGAGACGGTCCAATTTGTATCTTTGGCCACTAAAAAAACAATAAACATATTATTATTATTATTAATGTTTTTAAAATCAGACCGGTAATAAAACTGGTCAAGTCACTGGTTCACGATTCGACTAATTTGGTTCGTTGGTCTGATCGACTATAGAGATGACAAAATCTGATCCTCCTCAAAGGGAACCCGTCTCAGCCCTAAATTTGACTGGGAATTCCCGCTCCATCTATGATAATGAGACAGGGGTGAGATTGAGTCTCCCAGTCCCGATTTCCGCCTCGATTCTACAATATATATATATATATATTATTAAATTTTTAATTATATTATTATTTTTAAATATTAATTAATAATATATAAAACTTAACATAAATATGTATAGTATTTTGTCAAAATATATAAATTATGAATTTTAACATTAATAAAATTATAAAAATATAAATAACAATTCCCGTCTCCACTCCGAATCCGATTTATTCTGTCTCGTCTTTGCCCCGACAGTTCATGGGGCGGAGATGAGAATCTCAAAATCCGCTCTGTCCTATTGCCATTCATAATCAACTCTTTTTATTTTTTATTTTATTTTTAATTTTTTATGTCAAAACAATATTGTTTTGACAGATTTGATTTTTTAGCTAATCAGATCAGATCAATGATCATTTTTAATTTAATTGATCCGATCAGTCTGTCCGATCTGATTTTAACAACAATGATTATTATTATTTGAGAAAGATAAACATATTAGTATTTTTTTAAGTTACTATACTTGGCAAAATAACAGACATTTCTCCATATAAATTTTCTGTGTGAAAGTAACTGGTTTTAATTTTAATGTTTGACTTTGGGAAAAAAAAAAAAAATTTAATGTTTGACTTAAGTTCGGATAAGTTTTCATTGTTTTTAAGGATGAAACTGCTGACGCACAACAATAATTATGTTTATCAACAAATTAACAAGAAGAAAATTATATACATATATTTGTAAATTTTATTAATTTGATGATTGAAACTAATAATTTTACAATCTCACAAAATATTCTAATAATACTGAATTAAAATTTATTAATATAAAAATATTATATTATCAAATGTTAATATATACTTATAACTAAAATTAATGAAAAATTTGTTTTTATTACATATTCATTATTAATAAATAAATATTACTGTAAGATAATTTATTCTATATAAATCAAGCAGAGTAATTTATCATCAGTTTAAAAATAATCATAAATGGATTTTTTTTTTTTCACAGTCTAAGAGCCTCCAATATTTATGTGTTCACCAATATGAATCTTTTTTTCGTCTTGCCATTCTTTTTACTAGCTATCTAGTGGGAGAAAAAAGAGAAGCCCATATTGTTTGGGAGACAGTCACATAAATCTTTAAAATTATTATTATTATTCAAAAAAATAAAATTATTATTATTATTATTATTATTTTTGAGCATGAGATGGAGAATCAAAACTGAGTTTATTATCTAAATTATATATGTATTTACAATTAAGCTATTTTTTGGTGTGTAAAATTATTATTATTTTTTAATTCAATATAAAAGAATCTACACAATCATATTAGCAATTCATAGTATTTTTTTGCTTTACATTTTCATAATACCTTTGTACTTGGTAATTGGTATATACAAATATAATGGATATTTTTCTTATAATAAAATAAATCTATTTATAAATTTAACTAATAATTTCATTTAAGTGGAAGCAATATATATATATATACTATTTCAATTTTATATATGGAGGAAATGAATATTTCTTAGTTTAATTTAATTATGAAGGCAATGAATATTTCTTAGTTAAATTTAATTATGAAGGCAATGAATATTTCTTAATATTCCAAATTACTGCGTTCACTCATAAGTTATTCTATCATTAACAATCAGCCAAAGAAAAATACAAACACAATGGTCCCCACATCCTAAAGCATTTTTATAATTTTTTTTAAATAATTTTTTTATTGCGGATTTCAAGAAAATTAATAAATTTTACCTTTTCTAGTAAAATCAATTAATTTTATTTAAATAAAATAACAATGGTTACTAAATTAATTTCAGCTAGTTTTTTTTTTTAAATTAAAACTTATTTAGCATTTTTTTTTTCTTTTGCTAATGTAAACAAAGATTTTTTTAATTCTATAAAATTATTTGTACACTTTACTCAAATTCTAATACAATTAAAAAAATTATAATTAAACTCTAAATTAATAAAAAATAAAAATAAAAAATAAATTCTTATTAAGATTAATAGACAAATGAAATTTACAAATTTTTTTTTTGAGAAAAAATGAAATTTACATTTAATACATATTATATCAAAGATAAAAATTATAATTTACAAACTATTTTTCTAATGAGTGTTTGAAGGACACTGATTAAAAACAGTTATTTTAAATAAAATATGATTATAAAATTGGTATTTCAAATAAATATAATTAAATTAATATAAAAATAAATTGAATGAGAATATGGTAAAATTTTAAAAGAATTGTATTTTGTTATTACTACTACCATGTCATTAAAAAGTTAAAATTTTAGATTTTTAATAATTTAATAATTAAGGGGTATTTAATATCAGTGTGTTTTTTTTATTTTTTTGATATTTATTCAGAAATATTTTGAAAATAGAAAATTAGAAGATAAAAAATAATAAATTTTGATTTTCAAAATCTTATTTTTATTAAAAAAAAAAATATACCCAACCTTAATTATCACAAAAAAAAAAAAAAAAAAAAAAAAGTAAAGTGAAAGTCACTCTATATTTAAGTTTTTCCTGGCTCCCTGTATTCCAGGATTATTATAAATTGAACGCCACTCTTTCTACAAAACACAATCTCTCAGTTTTGTCTGGTTTCTTAATTCTTATAGGAAACTTCAACGACTCGGCCGAGTCAGAGAATCGCCGTCACTCCCTCACCTCGTATTTACAGGGAGTGAGGGCTCAAATCTCTGATCAAAACAAAGACCCTTTTCTTTTCTTTTTCTTCAGCTTTGGTTTTCTTTTCTGAGCAAAAATGAGCTCAGTTGTGCAGGTAATTAATTAGCTAATCAACCATCAATGGCTAATTAGGCTCCTCTTTGTTTAGCTCTAATCTGTATTTTCTTCTTCTAATTTCAATTTGATTTTGGATGATTAAGGGGTTCTCAAAGTCTCTCGCCATGACTGTACTATCCGAGATCGGCGACAAGACCTTTTTTGCTGCTGCGGTTAGTATTACGATTTTGAACTTAGTATAATTTCATTTGATTGAATGCTTGTTCATTTATTCTTATATGTTTAGCAGAGAAATTAATTGTGTAGGTTGAATTTTGATGTGTTTTATTTGTATATCAAATTGCTAGTTTATGTCAATTCATTGTTGTTTTTGTTTTTGTGTTTTAAAATTCAGATGAGACATGTTAAAACTTTCTAAATTATGTTTATGTTTTTTTTTTTTTAAGAAAATTATGTTTATGTTATTATAAATATATTTTTTGAAATGTATACACACACAAAACACAGGACAACACAGGACAAAAGTGAATATATGAAAAGTGAATTTTTCCACAAAAAGGGTTTTGTTAATTTATTCTCCTACACCTCCATAATGATAGGTAGGTGTCACTTCTACAAGGGTCCACTATGACAAGGGATCAATTCTTCTTTCATAGTTTAATATATTCCCATTGTTATTCCATTCTCATATAATACTCTATCTGTTGGGTGTTATTTCCCCCAGTTACTGCTTGGCTGTGTTTTGCTATAGTCAAGTTGGATGGTTTTAGTTGCAATTTTGGCAACCTATTTGTGTTAGTTTTTACCTAATCCTACGGGATTAGGATTAAACATTCATTAAAATTTAATTAATGTTGCACTTGTACTTCCTCAATTAAATTTGTTAACTTTTTAGATGATCAACTACTGGGGTGTTTGTTTCAGTTGTAGTTATACACTCAAGGAGGGGAAAACCCTTTTTTATAGATTCAGCAAATATATCTCCATACAAATAATTTATGGGAGTTGGCTTTTGTTCTAAATTTTAAGGGCTCAAAATGAAAAATCTTTATTTGCAAAGTCTTGGCAGTATAAATGAAGAATTTCTGTCCATTAACAGCCTTTATTGAATACTTATTCCTGTATTATTGAGCAATCCAAAGCTAATGTTTTGAACTGATTTAGTCCTGACTATGATCTTCACGCTTTGTGCAAAGCAGCAATGAGAAGAAAATTATGACTAGAATTAGACTATAAAACAAAGATTTTTAGATATTTTCTGAATTGTTCCGATGAAACACTTGCTGTGAATAGGAATTAGCAGATTCTTTTGGGCTTCACTGCTTACATGTCTTTAAATTTCATAGTTTCTATTTGGTTGTTTTACCACTCTATTTCTAGTTAATATATGGTCATCGAAAAAGTTAGGAGTTGTACCGCCTTGTTGATTTCACCCAATTTCTCCAATTTTTTTGTTTTTGTTTTGTAAAGTGTTGGAACTTGTACTGTAATTTTCTTCTAATGAGCAGTGTAAAACTGATTTCATATGCTTGTCTAACTTATGTTGCTTGTTTCAAGATCTTGGCAATGCGTCACCCAAGAAGACTTGTTTTGTCAGGTTGCCTATCAGCATTGATTGTAAGTTTTTTATTTATTTATTTATTTTCATTTGATATAATCCCTCACGTCTGATGGTCAAATTATTAATGGAAGTGCTTGCTGTTTTATAGGTGATGACTATACTTTCTGCTGTTGTTGGATGGGCTGCTCCAAATCTGGTAAACTGTCTAATTGCTGTCTGAAAGTTGTTTAGATGTGTGGGTCGAAGATGCTTTTTGATCACCTGACCACGATATATCATAGATGATTTTCATCTCTGTTACATGTTCAATTTGTTGTCAAACAACTAATAGATTTGCATTCTTTATCTCTTGCTTCAAGATATAGTTTCTAGACAGCACTGGTATTACGAATTTGGCTCTTATTTGCTTAGGTCTTCTGGGCTGTAATCATTATGCTGTTTGATAGTCCATCTATATCAATGGAGTAGAACTATAGCTTCTATACTGGCTTCATATCTATCTCTGTCTCTTTCTCTCTCTCTCTCTGTTAGTTGATCTTCTACAGTTGTTAAGCTAATTATTAATGCATTGTGATGAAGATACAAACCCTGTGGTTCCCTAGTCTGTAGATATTTATGGATGTTTAATCAATGAGATTCTAGATACTGTCAGGATCCTAAATCCTTTGTTATAACGATCTGCAAAATGTTGCTCTCATTTATCGCGAGCCAGTTTGACATGCGACAATTTTGGAGAAGCTTGATTAGAGACTGAAAAGTTGCAATTTTAGGGTTTTATTAGGCAGAAATATAAGTTAAAGCATATTTATATTATTGGTTAGAAGTCATTGTTTCATGTGGATAATTGTGTGGTTATCTCATGGTGAAATATTGAGAATGGGGGTGGCCAAAACCCATTCAAACCCTGGATTCACTAGGCATCCTACATATGGAGTATGTCTTCTTTGCCCTTGTAATGATTACCTCTCATGATTATTAACTTCATCAATTATTTAGCCAATTTCATGTTTGTCCTTAACCTTATCAATTTTGCAATTCATTGAGTTTGGACTCTTTTAGATAATTGTGTGGCGATGCAGAATGGTATAAACAATCAACCAGTAGCCATCAGCTCATCCCCTATTTCTCATCATTGAGCTAATTTTACTTTTTGCATAGTTTACTGCTCTTGAATCTTTCTTTTTTTGGGTGGATTTGAAGTGCTATGAATTCTGTTTAGGGTCTTAATTTTTTTATTCATTGCAGGTATGTGAAACCTATCATGAGAACAAATAAAGAAAAATTGCAAAGTACTTTGATGAATGCCTTGTCAGTCCATATACTATTGTTCAGTATGGATTTTTTTTCTAGGATATTTTTCCCATCATAATTGTCATTTGTAATTGAGGAGATGAATTAGTCATGCAGTATGCATTCAAGATCGTATATGTATTTGCACTTGGTAATTCTGTGTTCCTTATTTTTTTTACATTTGTTAACTGAATTTTGGATAATGATAAATGATGCCAGCTCTCTCGCACATGGACTCATCACATAACAACTATATTATTTTTTGGATTTGGAATTTGGTCCTTGTGGGATGGATTTACAGACAAAGGGTACTGTTCTTATTTTTTTTTTGTTATCATCAGTTTTTGTTTATTTTATTTTGCACTCTTCTTCAGGCTTTAGA
The DNA here is from genome assembly GCA_949750685.1 of Vernicia montana. Lineage (NCBI taxonomy): Eukaryota > Viridiplantae > Streptophyta > Magnoliopsida > Malpighiales > Euphorbiaceae > Vernicia > Vernicia montana. The sequence goes on from CATKHJ010298538.1 coordinate 7,136, forward strand.
ATATGTTTTCATTAGAGGTTAATTTTATTCTATTCAACAGGGAGGCTGAGGAATTGGCTGAAGTTGAAGCAAAATTGGTTTGTTTATCCCCTGTAATGACTTGTACATTGTAGTGGAATCCTATTTTACTTTGCCTTTGTTTTCTTGCTAGGATGCTGATTGGAAAGCTAATACAGGAACAACCAAAGTGGATGCCAAGGTAGAGTAACAGTGCTAACAATGCCTACTTGCTCATTTGATCATGGAGGCATTTGTTTTTTCCAATACGGACTTGCTTTTGTTCTTTGCTCTTCTGCTTGACTGTCCTTGATATTTCTTTTTTGGTAGTTAACCTTCTAAAATATTTCTCCAATCAAAGATTAAATAATTGTACCCCACAAAAGAAGAGTAGATGTCTAGGTAATACATATGCATTTTTCTGTATTAGGTTAATTTTTGCACTTAATAGGATTTATGGTAGCCAGTAATTGGCCCATATAGGACATGTCTGAACATTTGTCATATGGCTATTTCTTTTCAAAGAGTAGGTAGGTTAGTGCCCATGTAATGTGGTGTGAAGCTTTTGTGCTAGTGAATGTTTGTGCAAAAGGTGAATTCCAAGGATCTTGGGATTTGGTGATAGGATGGAATCTGCTGCCCATTTCCAAAACATAATGTTCAGGCTCCATATCTTACATATGACACAATGCTTGATTATGCCTTAAATGGAAGCACGTAAATTGTGTTATTAATTAGTCAAATTTTATGAACTTTGCTTTTGTGTGTGCTTTGCTAAGCATTTTTAAAATTTCTAACTTTTCTTCCAGGCTGATGATGAATTGAAAAAGCAGAGAAGGCCATTTCTCTCACAGTTCTTATCACCTATATTCTTGAAGGTAAATATTATTTGATAACTATGAGATTAAACTCTTGTGATGCTGACAAATTTCATCATTCCTGTTTTATGAAGGCATTTTCCATCACGTTCTTTGGCGAATGGGGTGACAAGAGCCAGGTGAGAGTCAGCAATTGCTTGCACACCTACAAATATTTATTATCACATCCAGTTTTGTATAACTCCTATTTTGCACGTTGCTTGCCTGCCATTTCAGATAGCTACCATTGGTTTGGCTGCAGATGAGAACCCATTTGGCGTTGTTCTAGGTGGAATTCTGTAAGTATAGTGTTGATTTCTCTATGTAGTTATTGGAATCGTGCTATTAGCTAGGCGGTTTAGGCTACTTTGTATGTCTATTTATTGTGTTTCCTTTTGTTCTTTTCAGAGGACAAGCACTGTGTACTACTGCTGCTGTTGTTGGTGGAAAGAGCTTGGCATCTCAGATATCTGAGAGAATAGTAATTATAAATTCTTGCATTTTACTTTTTGGCATGTTTAAGATTTTGAATACTTTAAGTTAATATTTGAGGGAGTAAAGAATAACATTGACTTGCCACCTCGTGGTTTATATATTATTTTGCCAAGCATTTTGTCTCACTGAAAAATAATTTTGTGATGCAGGTTGCTCTGTCAGGTGGAGTTCTTTTTATCATTTTTGGAATCCAATCCTTCCTTTCAACAGCCGAATCTTAAGGCATCTGATTTTCTAATGGTTAGTAAATTCCTGAACGCTCAAATACCACATCTTAGGAGTCACTGGCTAATAAAATATTAGGGTTGGAGGAAATATTAACATCACACGTGGAGTTGAGGTTGCCTTTTAACTGATTTATGTGTGAGAAGGAAACCACAGCAAAACCAAAAGGCAATTGAACATTCTAATTTAGTTGAGTGGTTTTTGCTGGTGGGAAATAGCATCGAAGTAAAGTTTCCTTCTCAATCCTGGCATTACTTTGTATTTGGCACGCATGTAGACATAGCCATGAAAAAATAATGCAGCAATATGGGTTCTTGCATTATGGAGCCGGATTTAAAAATTGATTTAGCAAACTGATAGTAATGTTTTTAAAGAATCCCCTAGTAAATGCACACACACATGGGCATGATAGTGGATGCTGCTTAGGTGAAAAAATTAACGTATTTTTAAACTGCATTGTTCTAACCAAGGCTTTCTATTTGTATTTGTATCTATACAGGGATTGAAAGCTGATTATTGAATTGAAAAATTTAGAGAGATTGAAATTATTTCCATTAGTTAAGATCACAGCATTATGATTATTTGAGAATTGAGAGCAATTATACAATCAGAAACCAGCCCATTCAAAGATCTAATTAATAATACGTTTGATTTGACAAGATCAAGCACTATGTTGTACTATTTTCATTTTGGTGATGACTGGCTGTTCATTTATTGCTTTTCGTATACTGTGGCAAAAGCTGCTTGAATAAGGATGTTGTTAGATAGTGAAATTTCATACTTAATGAATTAATTAAGGCAATTAATTTGCTTCAAAACATGCCCACAACGTTGCTTTAGGTCTTTATTATTATTATTATTATTATTTTATTTTGTTAACATTCCTTTTGTATCGATCAAGTTTCAATGTTTCATACATCGATCCTCCTTTACCCATAAAGTTAATGTTCTTCAATTTCATTGATAAAATCATTATAATGCAATTGATGAAGTCATTAGGCCGTTTTGGTAATATAATACTTTATATTTAAGCATTAAAAAACTTCTAAAGACTTCAAATCTCCACTAAAAGAACAATTTTTTCCAAAAGAATATAATCTGAAAATCATAACAAAAAGCAAATTAAAAAATCTAATTCATCAATACTTAAATAAAAAGGTGAAAAAGAGCAAAAAGAAGAGGGAAACAATCTATATATAAAAAAGGTTGCCACTGGTCCAATTGGTCTACGTTTGGGAAGTGGGGAACTATGGTGAAAAATAGGAGAAAGAGGGCAAGGAAAGAGTTGGGAAGGGCGGGGGAAGTGTCCTTGGCTCATAAAAGAGGAGGAAAATATATTTCCTTTAGATTGAGGAAATTAGATGGATCATAGAAGGCAGGTTTCATTTGAGCTATTGTGATAGGAAAATCTCTAACTTGAACATAAATTGAAAAAATTAAACAAAATAAAGTAAATAACCGAACTAATGTTCACTTCTATATTGAATTTCTTTTAAAAAACTTTTTCCATTCTTTTCTTCGCTTTTTGTTTTACCTATTGGCGAATATATATATATATATATATATATATATATACACGCAAGCTGTTTGTGATGATAAAATTTCCAAAGACAAAATTAATTTCACACAGTGAACAAGAAGTTGGAGCAATTTAAAGTCAACACACTGCAATTTACGTAATAGCTGTGAAGTATATCTCTTTTATTCAAAATTACCAACCTCCCCCTTGTTTGCATTTATGCATAGATGACAAAAGATTCATACAACAGTGACATTGCTAACTTATATACACCATCTAATACTGATGAAGTGATGATAATTGTATCACGAAACCATAAAACCATGAAGATACTTTCATTAGCCCCATCTTCAGCACCCACTACTTGCTGGTTCAATCGAACTCAAAAGTCCATTACCCCTCAGCTGCATGCAATGCTCTTCAGCATCAGCCTGAGCACAAATAATCACCACTGATAGGCCATTGTAATGTGCTTCTTGCATTATGTTAACTGCATTATCAAGGGTCATTCCAGGGATAACTTTCATAAGTACTTGAACAACATATTCCCTTTTATTGTAGTTGTCATTGTGCAGTATCACACGATAAGGTGGAGATGTTTTCCTCGATTTCCTGGAAAAAAAAAATACAGAACAATAATATTACAACCTCAATAAGTCATTTGAGATTTTCATGTTATGCTATGAATGAAGAAAATTTTGCAACACAAGAAATCAACAGGGTATCAGCTAGTTTAGTTGGTGAAGTCACTTGATGTTATTTCAAGCAACAGATCAAATTTTGCTGCCACTTACTAATGAGGGTCACTTTCGAGTGGGAATGTCATCCCATTGGACTAACCCAGTTATTAATTTGGGGGGCATACTTGACCTATTGTTATTTCGCTCAAGAAGACATATATTTTAGAGAAGAAAAAGAAAATGTTAATGAGGCTATGACGTTGCTTCATTGTTTAACTTGAGATGAAAATATACATAAATCACATCCAAGGTAAAATTCCACAAGTTTTTCTTATCCTGAAGTCAGCTTTAAAAATAGGATTGCACCTCTAATGTTTGGTCATCATATTCCCAATTACTATCTCCTCCTCAGATGTTCGTAGAGAATGCTAGCTCCTTAAAGCATATCTTCAAATTAATAGCACAGGATTGGTAGATTTATGACAATAACCTTGTCCCATCCGCCAAAAAAAAAAAGGCTTGTTTTTATACTAATAATTGAAAACACACATTAAAAATCAAGAAAGAAAAGTTGCAACAATAATGTGCTCATACCTCAAATCAAACTCAGATTCACGGCCAGGAGTAGTTTTCTCTAAAATTGGCTTCTCCAACAACCCAGCTCCTTTACCTGACCCAGTTGCTGAAAGAGCCATGAGAATCCCACGGTTGATCCATGGTCCTCTACAAAGAGAATGCTTGTCTCCTGCGGCACAAGTCAGCAAATTATAAACACTAAACAAAAATCATCCAAAAGAATATGTAATATATATTAGAATCTGCAGAGAATTGACCACCCACCCAATCCAACTGACTCTCTACAGATAATTCTACAAAGTTACTATCTACAAGCCACTCGAAGGAACCCACAAAAACACATAATATATAAAACATAAAGCACCAAAAAAGAATCAAAAGTTTAATTCAACAGAAAAGAAAAAGAAGAGATTCCACTTCAGTAAATAAAATATACACATTTGTACACACAAAGGATTAAAATATACTGGACTTGAGAAACTGTTTCTGAAAATTATTATCTTTCAGCTTAAAAACTAAATAACTATTCAATCAGAAAACTAAATTAAGCTTCTGTGCTTACAAATTATCAAACTTTAGCACAAACCCACCAATATTTTCAGGAATGAGAGGTAAAGAAACAGAATTTGAAATGCCAAATAACTAATCAAGAAGACACCAAGTGCAACAAATTCAACACCTTTAATTCAACAAAAAGAAATAACAAAATAAACCCTCTAATTATTCAATCGAAGATGAAAATTAACAGTTATTAGGGTTTAAAAAGAGGGTTTGAGGGGAAAAAAATCAATCAAAGAACAGTAGAGAAATGAATTAGAGGGGAAAAAAAATCTATTCCTGCAAATTAATTAAAGTAAAAGAAGGAAATGAATAAATAATTAAGTGAAAAAGAAGAGTAATTAAAGAGAAAAGAGAACCTGATTTATGGCTAAAGACTTGATTAGGTGAGAGAGCTATTCTCCCACAAATCGCAGTCTCCATGTCTCCCTCTGTTTCTCTCCTTTTTTTTCTCTGTCCCAAATAAGAAATGGCTATTTTTTTTCTCTAAATATTTGTTTAAATTTCTTTTTTTTACTTAAAAAGAAAAAATAATTTTTTTTTTAAGGGCATTAAAAACTGGTGGTTTTTGTGGTGGTGGTGGAGAGACGGTGGTGCAAAAAAAAGACGTCGTTTTTCAACCTCCCGTTACAAAAATATCTTAAAACGATGCGTTTTGCTTGGTAACAACAGTAGACTGATACCAGAACCCGAGTTTCAATTTGTAAAAAAAATTATAAATTTAATTTTTAAAAATTTAATATTTTTTAAATTTAAACTCGATTGATAAATAGAGTTAATTGGTAATACCGGTGGTTGTGATTTTTCCACCTAATACTTCTATTTGTTAATAGAATTGAGTTTAAAGAGAATGTATTAATTTATGGCATTGTGATACAAAAAAAAAAAAAAAAAAAAAAGGTTATGAAAATGTTGAATGATAGTTATAAGTAACATCAAAGGAAATTTAAGTAAAATTTGAATCTAGTTTCTATAATGTGATATATATATATAACATTTGCTTTATAAAATAGGAGAAATTTTTAAATAGATTCAGTCTATCACTTTATTTATATACTAATTCAATAAAAATAAGATATATCAATTAATAATGTAATGTAAAATTATTAATTGATATGATTTATTTTTATTGGGTTAATCTATGGATGAGCTGATAAATAGATTCAGTCTATTTAAGAATTTTTCACAAAGTAAATATACAAAAATCATATATTTATGAATTCAATAACATATGATATACTATTATGTTATGAGTAATGAAATCATAAAATCTTATTGACTCGAATTTCTCCAAATTTTATGCATATTCTCAAATCTCAATTGAGGCATTGGTATAAAGTAATTTGGACTAATATTCAAATCTTAAGACTTTTTTTTTTTTCTTTTAAAAATTTAATCATTACATATGACCTTATCACTATGTTGATTAGATTAAGCTCCATAACAATGTTTTGTGCCAAATCAAATTGAGATTTAATTATTTTTTGATGTTTTAACTATAAACTTTCAAGCTTCTTATGCTAAAAACAATGTGTTTGATCATTAGATTATTAGTTTTGTTATAATTAAGATTAAATTATATATTTAACACATTCATATAATTTTTCAAATAAAATAATTCAAATTTATTCTTTTTTTTTTTTTTCAATCTTATTTATCAAGAATTCGAGTTTTACTCACTATAATTTTGAATTAGTGATATATACATATATATATTTTATGATATATTCCATTTTTAAGTATCATAATTTTTTACCCCTGCTTAAATAATAAACACAATAAAAATAATTTTCAAATATATGTAGCGTATGATAGACATAATATTTCGGATTAGAATGAAAAATATTATATTAGCTAGCCTCCCATTTTGTTTGTTTTTCTAAAAAATCTTCATTACATAATGTTTTGATTATACAATCCCACCTCTTCACACCCTTAACCTCTTCTTGACCCATTATTTTTTGATAGATTTTAATTCTTGATGAACCAATGATTATATATTAAGCATGAGCATTAAATTAATATCATAGTTTGATTAGATTTGTTATATATATTATTCTAAGTTTTTTCTTTTTATATTGGAATTATAATAATATATACAGATTAGGGATGACAATTTTATCCGATCCGTCGGATACCCGTTTCGCTCCGATCATAATTACCCGTTCCGTTTAGTAAATAGGGCGGGACGGATTTTTTAATTTATACTCGAATCGGATTCGGGTAATGTATAACCCGACCTGAACTCGAACCCGACTATATATATTTTAAATATTATATATATATATATATATATATATATATATATATATATATTTTTTTTTTTTTTTCTTAAAAATTTATAATTTATTTTTTATGTGAAATATAAATTATATTATATGAATATGTAGAAAAAAAATATAAATGAATATATATATATGAGAAAATAAAATTAAAAAAAATGAAAAAAAATAAATATAAATAGGTATACCCGCCCCGCTCCGCCCCGAAGTGGAACGGGGCGAAACGAGTTAATGGAGCAGGTAATTTATTTTTTTTAAGCGAGTCGAATTCAAATTTTACAAAATTCACCCCATATTCAACCCGCTGCCTTCCCTAATACAGATAAAAGATTAATTAGCATAAGCTTACAAGACAACCTTTTCTCCCTTACACAATGATGATTGAAGAATTGCAACCTTTTTTCCTTGCAATTTGAATCTAAAAATATTATTAATTTAGTATGGATGAAGATAACAGCATTAGAAAAAACCTTACAATCACAATATTTTTCAATAAATTTTCCATGTGATGGTAGTGGTTTAGCTAAAGGCTAAAGCATCTCAAAAGGCACATTTTAATATAATAATTTTTATTTGATTTTGTTTAAACCAACAAAAGGGTACTTTTGTTAGAATACAAAAACAAGCCAAATTAATGTGCACCGATAGTTTTTTTTATTCTCTGTGTTTTTTTTATTGGATTAGTATATGTAATTATAATTAGAGGTGACAAATTTCACTCATACTCATTGATCAATTTTAATTCACCTTTATTATATGGATACGAATAATAATGGATAATATATAAAAAAAAATTACACCAAATACTCATTTTTTAATTTTTTTTTAAAAAATACCCTTTTATTTTTTAAAATTTTCAAAAATGCCTCTTTTTTTTTTTTTTTTTTTTTTTTTTTTTTTTTATACTTATAATATACTTGTGATATACCTTTGATATAATATTTTTGATATACCTTTGATATAATACTTTTGATATACGTTTGATATACTTTTGATATACTTATAATATATCGTTAAAAATGAAGCATTTTTGAAATAGAAAATTTAATAAGTGTATTTTTTTTTTAAAAAAAAAGTATATATGAGAATATTTTATCTTTTTGGGGTATTTGTATACAAACCCCTAATATATAAAAGCTAAATGGATTATAAATGGATAATAAAAATGACTCATTTATATGGGTTGAATCACATTAAATATTTTTTTTTTGATTCATTAAAAAAAGAAGAAGATCACATTAAATATGAATTCCTATTAATAAACAATTTACACTACTTTATAAGTTATACCTATTTAGTTTCTTTTAGATTTTCAAATATTTTAATACTAGTGAACTTTTTTAATCTTTAACATATCAATTGTATTTAGGTTCCATTGTAGAAACACACTTAATATTTAAATTATAATTCTAAATTTTAAATTCAATTAATTAAGCTTGAGCTTGAAAGCTTGCTAATTGAGAAAGATAAATTTATTCAATGTATTTATTAAATTATTAAATAAAGAAAAAGAAAGGAATATACTTTGTTTTTTTATATTAATATTAACCATGAATTCAATACCAACATTTATAATTATTTATTTGAAAATATTGACATATTAATTTCATTACCATAAAATTTAAAATGAGAATAATTATAAATAAATTTATATCTTTCCATACCGGTTTTTTTTTTATAAGAAAGCAACATAATTATTTTTGAGAATTGTAGAAGGGAGGATTGAAATATAATTTTTTTTTTATTCAAGTACAATATACACATACATTTAAATTAAATCTACAATTATAAAACAACATAATATTGATTATATGATTAATCTATTTCCTTCTCTTTCTCGTCTTGACTATTCAAATTATAATAATTTCATATAATTTTAATTTACAGATTTACACCATAGATTTTTTTTTTCACAAATAAAAATATATTTTTATAAAATTTTCATGTTGGCAATAGTAATTCTCAAATACATAAAAGCCAAACACAGCATAACAGATGCCATCATCAGCACATCAGCTGCCACGTAAGTCTGCAATTGTAAAAGCAGTTTTGCTTTGCAATCAATTTTTTTTTTTCTGAGAAAATAAGTTATTTTAATTTATTTATTTATCTGCTATTAAATTCCTAATTATCCATTCTTAATTCCTAATTATCCAGTTAAGCCATCTCTGTCTTGTATATGAATTAAAATATGATACTGCAAATATATTTTAATGTGTAAAGTATTATTGTTAGTTGGCCTATTCAAAATTAAACTTTTTTATAATTTATCTTTTATTTGTTTTTTTAATAGAAAATAAATTTCATTAATTAAAGTTCAAATACAAAAGATACATAATAAAAATATGTTAAATAATAATATTAGAATATATAAAAAAAATTAAATTGAAAAATATATTATTAAATAAAAATATGGTCTATATTAATAATATAATATATTAAGAATAATTTTTCTTAAAAAAATATATTAAAAATAATTAAATTAACATTAATTTGGTAAATAAGTGGGTAAGAATTTATATGAGTTTGAATACCCATATAAATCTTAAATGGGTCATAAATAGATAATTTAAAACCCAATCTACTTATATCCAACCCACACTCACCTAAACTCTGCCCATTCATTTTGCCACATCTACTTAGAGTATTCCCAACAATACTCCCTATTAAATTATAAATAATTTAACTCTCTATTTTAATTTATCTTGAAAACTGTGTGTTCTAAAAACACTCCCTATTTTACTCCCTGTTCAATTTTTTATTAATAAAATTACTATTCTATTTTTTACATAAAAAAAATTTATAATATCTCTCTCATTAAAAAAGAGTGAAAAATAATAAAATATTTTTAAGAGCCATTTTCTTCCTCCTTAAGTTTAAGGAGAGAGATTGTGACTTCTAAAATATTTTGAAAAAGAATGATGAATTAGAGAGTCTCTTGAAAACCTAATTATTGAGTATATTCCCTATAATAGAGAATGAGTGAGCGTTAAGAGCTTGTTGGGAATGCTCTTACAGCCCGTTTGATATATAAATTCGTTATAATTAGTAAATAATGAGATTAATAATCTCATTGGATAATGATTACTAAAGACATGAGGGAATATGTTTTAGATAACACTGATCTTATGAGTTCACTAAACATTTGAAATTATTAAGTTCAACCTGGATTATATATACCAAATAATATTATTTACTAATACTGCGACTTAATTAAGCAATCTCGTGTATCAAACTAATAATATTGTACTTGCACTCCCTTACAATGAATAGATATCCTAATTAAATAGACCAATAATATCGTTTTGTTATATACTCCTTCTGTTTTACAATAAGTGTCGTTTTAGAAAAAAAAAATTATTTCAAATTATTTGTCGTTTTAAGAGTTCAATGCAGCATTTATTAGCTTTTTTCCAACTTTACCCTCATTCCAATTCCAATATTTCATATTTTTTTTATTTGGTAAGAGAAAATAAGGATATATTTGTCCATATTAATTAAAATTAAAGATATTTAATAACTTTTTTAATATATATGTATTCTCTTAAAACGATAGTTATTGTGAAACGGAGAGAGTATATATTATTCTTCAAAAACCCTTCGCTCAAAAATATTGGATCAGACAGTTCCATTGAAATAGGCAACATAAACATTGTTAAGAATATAAATGAGTCTTACAACTCAATTACATTAATTTTTCATTATAACTGAAAATTAACATATATAAGTTCTATGTATAGAACCTATATGTGGAAGCATCAGTTACAATATTCCGAAACCCACCAATTGTAGATGCCATCATAATAAACACTCCAATGAATATAGAAGCCTAATGGATACAAAAAGCAAAAAAAAAACAGTAAATATAAAAAAAATATTTAATGGAAATTTGTTTGCTTTAATTAATTAAACAGGAAATTAATTAATCAAGGGATTATAAATATTTAGTCTAGTTGTTGTAATTACCCAATTGATAAACCATTTGGTGCTGAATCTCTTAGGTTTCTTGATTATGAGCCACATTATGCTAGGAAGCTGAAAGAATGGTTAATTAAAATACATATTACTCCTATAAATGAAATATTCTTTCAACAATTTGATGCACCTACTCACAATATATATAATAATTTATACTAAATTAATTTGAGAACACAAGAGAGGCTTACAAAATATGAAGTGGGAGCAAAGCCAAATCCACCAAAGAAGCCAAGAAGATCTCCAAAAAATGGGAAAGTGACTCCAACGAACAATGTAAATGCTGCAAGATTTCAAGAATATGAAGTTTCACTCTAATTTTATCAAAATAAGACATGATATTTTGTGATAATCCAACTTAAATTTTTTACATTTTCTTGAATAGTTAAAATTGAAAATTTATTATGTTAAATATTAAAAATTTAATGACACTTGATTATATGTTTCACTCTAATCAAGTTAGAGTCGTCTTCAGAACTGAAAGGTCTCGAGTTCGAGTATCTGTTGAAGTCAAATTTATTAAAAATAAAAAACACTAGGGATACAAATTTTGTGGTTGATTGGCTAGTGAAACGGTGATTTCTCCTTGCCTAGGGGTATATCTGATTTTCTTTTCAAGATTCAATTAAATTACAACTCAAAAATATTACTGAAATACTAAACATTTAATAATTTTGGCTGTTAATGATTGGATTTTTATTCTCTAGTTAATTACTAATCCTCTACACTAAAGCATAAACAATATAGTAATTCAGAAAACTGACCAACATAAGCAGATCGAGTGATAAGTCTAAGTCCAATTCCCGGGGGAAAATTCAATCTTTTAACCATCATATTCTCCAGCATTGCAAAAACAGGCATAGCATAGACCTACAAGATATCAAGAATGATTATTAAATATACCATATACAATGCACTTGCAGATTTAGCCTAATGATAAGTGCATATTCGATATCGATAATCGCGATAAAAGTTCAAGTGCTCTCTAATACTAAAAAAATTAGTTATTAAATTCATTTTAATATATATGAATTATGATATAGCTTGTACCTGGTAGCTACCGATGACATGAACTACCACCATTAAATTAGCAGAGGCAATGAGCCAAGCCGGTCTTTTCAGTGCCATAAGAACATTATCATCAACATCTTGTCCAAAAGCCCAATAGCCAATAAGGGCTACTGGGAAATAGCAAATTGCATTGATAAAATAAGCACCAATTGCACCTTTCCACATGGGTTTTTTTGAAGGCTTTTCCGGAGTTGATGGAATTGTTGCCTGAATTTCTAACACAACTGCATGCCCAGCAAATGCAAATGAAATTTGACCCAATGCATTGAACACTCGAAACATGTAATCTGCTGAGCTTGTGTGTTTGTATCCATAGCTCACATTATCAATCTGACCATGACCCAAGCAACCTACCCATGCTATGGTTGAATAACTGCAAATCACAATCTCAATTCTGTAAGAATCGATCTGTTTGACATTATTGTTTCAACTACTTTCGAAAAAATACAAATGATTATAAATTTTTAATTATTAAAGTTTCAAAAAAAATTCTAAGGGTTAAAGAAATATTCGATTCTCTATCAAAAATTAACTAAAGTTAGGATACTAAAAGAAATATTGGCTTTCATGCATGGTGTAGGAATCTTAGAACTTTCCACTAGTCATGCAAATGAAGAGCAACAACCCAACGATAATAGAATTCATGGACCCTGCTCCTGACTTAATTACCTATTGTAAATTATAGAGAGTTTTCAGGGTATAATATGAGAACAAAAACAAGAATTTATAGTTAACATTAGTCACAATTATATATAGAGGCAGACACAGGATTTGAAATAAGTGGGAACTGAAATGAAACTAATGGTATTTATTTAAAATGAAACATATATAAAAAAAGCAACAATAATAAGTTACATATAAAAAATTTATTACAATAGCCTTTTTCAATTTGCTATATTTTAAAACTTTTTGAATGATATTTTTATTATGAATTGAACTTAAAATGTCTTTCTCAATATGTGTAATGAAACAATAATTCATCACTTCAAAGAAATGACAGATAAGGTCAAAGCTAATATCACTAGTAAATAAATCAACGGATAAATATGATATGAATAAATGTCTTTTTCTTTTTTTTTTTTTTTAAAAATGTATAAAAAGTGAAGATTTTTATATCACGTGACAACAACTTATCTTAGTAGGAGTTTTTTTGTCAACTTATACATAAATACTAAAATATATACATAAATAAAATAAAAAAAAAACATTAAAATTTCAATGGGGCGTTAGCCATCACTAAGTCCCTTGCTGTGTCTGCCCATGATTATATATATATATAGAGTCTGTTTGATAACGCTATTTGAACTGTTATTAAAAAATAATATTATATTAAAAATATTTATTACAAGTTATTAAACTTTATTTTCAAAGTGAATTTTTATATATTTTGTAATCATAAAAATTTCAAAATGATTGAATAAAACTCTCAAGTTTCAAACTGAATTTTTCAACATCTAAAGTGATTTTTTTAGAGAAAATAATTTAATTTTGAATGCCAAACAAATTTTTAGTCTAATAATAAAGATGTGATAACTTAATTAAAATTGTATGTCACATTTAAATTTCATTAATAATATCTCTTTTTCCAATAATAATAATAAAAAAAAAACAGATTGTCAGTCAACATTATTCAATTCTTAATCATTTAACACCACCAATCCAATACTTTTAATTATTAAGCCAATCAAGCATAACTAATTATAGAAAAATTAAGAAAAAAATTATATATATAATTAAGTACCTGAGGGACATGATTGCTGCTGCTAATGAAACACCAGCAACAGAATTGAAATTAGGGAGCTGAGACAAGAAGAAATGAATGCCACCAAAAATCAAAATCCAATAAGACTGTCTAATTGGAGTGCAAGTGGTGCAAGCCATCTCCATGAACTTCTTAAGACACTTTCCTCCAGTCACCATATATACAATATCACACCCAACTTGAACAATCAATTGCTGAGGCAGTACTATCCATGGCCCTAGTTTTGGCCCAAAAGCATATCTTCCAAGGTCTAAATATCGATCAAATCGAGTCCCCGGAACACATTCATGGAGCTGTATCATTTGCCACATTGTGTTCAAGGTTATGCACCATGATATTGCTAGAACCATTGTCCCCGGCCCCCTGATTAGAGGATATATATATATATATATATATATATTTGTAAATTTATTTTAAATTTTCTATCATTGTATTTTAATTGATTTTTAAAATTTTCTGACTCTAAATACAAGCAATAGTAACTTTTAGTGGAGTTGTAGTAGTATCAATATACATACCAGCCTAAGTAAGCCATGGCATAAGGCAGGCTGAGAACACCTGCACCTATCATGGCAGTTACTGTGTGGAAAGTTGAGTACCACCATTTCGCTTTGCGAGAAGGATCTCCTTCCTGCCATTTCTCAATGGACTGATCTTCCTGTTAGAGTGTTCAAAAATAGAAAAACAACAAAATAACAGTTAAGACATTTTTGTGAAACAAAAACTGTATTCCATCATAATTGGTTATTAGTAACTGAGTGATCGAGTGTCTATTTCATATATAATATAATAAGTATCAAAATTTAAATCTTGACATTTTTCCTTATATATGGTTATAGACTCACCTTGGAAAGGGGAGGAGAAGTTGAAACCATTTTTGTCAACTAAAGATGATGTAATAGTACTACTCTTACAGACCCCCTTACTTAATGTGGGAGTTGAGTAATGGTCATGATATGTATTTATGTAGTGGCCTTTGGTGGCTGCAAAATTTTTCTAATTGGAATAAAAGATTAGAAGAGGAAATTTACTTGGGTTCAGTTTTGGTGCTCTCCCTTCATCTTTTTAAAAGGGAAAGTAATACAATGAAAATGAAGAATCTTTTTTTTTAATTTTTCATATTTAAAGTGACATTAGAGCCCACCACCAACAACTTTTTAATGGGTTTGTGCCATAATTAACAAAGATAATTAACGCTTAATTAACTTGATAAGCATGAAGAGTACTTTAATTTGGTTATGAATATAGTCTAATGATTCAAGGCAATTTTGCTCTTAGAATATATAAAAGTATATATGCATTCTTTGTTATGATTAGGAAATTTCTAGACTTGTAGCCAATGATGGGAAGTTTTGTTGGTTGGTGATTTGGATCGATCCTACAAATCATTACATTTGATAACATTTGCTTTATATAAGGGGCCATGTATGTATATATAGTTTCAACCACAATGATAATTAAAGGAAAATGGGAAAATGGGTTCTTGTCATTTTAATTTAAAGTTTGGTGGGAGTCATAGTCTTCTTTCTTGTGATCATCAAGTGTCACCATTAGCTTTGGATGCCGAAAGATGACTGACAACCACTTTATACCACAAAAATATTACATATCTAATACCACTTTTCCTTTCTATTACATTAATTAACAGGTTAATTAATATTCTCGAGTTCCAATATAATTGATTTTTTCACTCTTTTTTTTTCTACCATTGTATTAACATTTTTAGAAAGGAAAATTTTAAGAATATAAGATCTTATATCTCGTTTGTTTTGAAGAATTTTAATGATGAATTTCGTTAAAATTCATGAATTGTAACTCAGTCTTTTGATTGATTTGAAAAATTAAAATATATTCCATAGATTTATTAAAATCTATCGTGCTCTAAAACTTTCAAAAAATGAAAAATTTGAAAACTTATAGAATGTGAATTTTTAATTTCATAGATTTTGTTTAAAACTATGGATTTTAATTAAATATATGGATTCAAAATCTATCATGCCAAATGAAACTAATCTTGTCGTGTAATTTATCATATTCTAATTATAATTTATTTTTTTTATTACTATGATTCCAATATGCAATTTCTCGATTTTAGAAATAATTTC
This sequence comes from Vernicia montana, assembly GCA_949750685.1. Classification (NCBI taxonomy): domain Eukaryota; kingdom Viridiplantae; phylum Streptophyta; class Magnoliopsida; order Malpighiales; family Euphorbiaceae; genus Vernicia; species Vernicia montana. The sequence continues at coordinate 23,238 of CATKHJ010298538.1, forward strand.
AATACCATTAAATCAAAATCCATTCACAGTTTAATCTTTTTATAAATATATATGATTGATAAGGTAGAATCAAAATTCAATTGTTAATCCGCATTCAATTTTAGAATGAAAGCTTGAAAATAATTTTTAAATACAAAGTTTGAACATGTAAAATACACTTTAGATTCACTAAATATTTATAATTTAACATTAATAGTGCATTATACATCATTATGATTATGGTGTTGGGTATTAAAACTGCAACTTGTGTTGTGTGTCACCATAAGAAAGCAAATGTGTAATTAGGGTCCATCTTTGCGGTCCAAATCCCTTAAAGAAATAAGAAACTCTCATTATTTTTTCTTTTAGTAGCAGCCTTAATTTTGATGTCATGATGATGATGATCTCTTGCAGGAGAATGGGAGAATGGAAGTTACTATCCCAACCAACTTTTGCCTCCTAGAATCAAAACATGACAAGGCTCCATTTATATGTTTCATCTGTTCAATTTAGAAAACTATGCTTAATACTATATATTCCACTTCTCCAGGACATCTACAGTCTGAAACTTAAAATTTTAATGACCAATTTTGATTTGGTATAAAGAAATTGGATGTGATATTAATATTTTTGAAACATTCATGAGTTTATTACATTTAAAAGTTTGACTCGTAAAAAATTGATCAAACATAATTAACGAAGTTAAGAAAATCTTGCTCTGACCCTATCAAAAGCTGCTCTAGCTAAAAATGCTACCCAATAAAAAACATATTAAAAGTTTGTAAGGTAAAATGAAAAATTTATAAACTAAATCGAATTGAATAGATGATAGGTCATTAGTTCGGTTTCTGATTTATCTGGTATATCATATGTAAAAATTCAAGTATTCGAATGTAAATATATCATAAGAAATTTGGATTTTTTTTTGTAAACCAACAACAAATACCTATTACAGAAACTATTTCATTTCCATCTCAACTCTAGAGTGAACCAAAACATGAGGTCACAACACTGCTTACTTTTTTAGTATGTTCTCTCTCAAATTTGCATCATTTAGTAGAAATCCAAAAAGGATAAAACCTGACTTAAGAAAAATCTCAATCTTTTAATCTTATTGGTTCCATTCTCATTTATACATGGTATACATAAGTTAACGAGAATTAAGTTCTAGGTTTCGATTTCTGACCATGGACATAATTTAAACCCAGTCGATAAAATTACTAGTCTAAGAGACCAAACGGGTCAATAATATTGGCCCGAAGTAGTTTATTTTTACTATTATTTCTATATTACATTGAATTGTTGTTCTTATTAACTCATGAAGCCACCTCCAGGCATGTTAGTTGGCCCTTGTGATGAAACTTGTCCCTGAGGAACTAATTGTGACCGGCCTGGACCTGGAACATATGTTTGACCCATTCCTGTCCCAACCATTTGTTGTTGTGGAAGTTGTTGCTGCTGCAACTGTGGAATTTGCTGCTGTTGCTGTAACTGTGGAATCTGTTGCTGCTGCTGCTGCTGCTGGAGTTGCTGTTGTTGGAGCTGTGAGAGTTGTTGTTGCTGCAACTGCTGCTGATGTTGCATCTGTGGAATTTGCTGCTGTTGTTGCAGCTGTGGAAGTTGTTGCTGTTGTTGCAGTTGTGGAAGTTGTTGCTGTTGTAGCTGTGGATGTTGTTGTGATTGCATCTGCTGGTGCTGCATTTGTTGCTGTTGTTGCATTTGTTGCTGCTGCTGCTGACTCGATATTTGAGGCTTAAATACAACCATATCCTGGTTCCACATAACGTTTGGGTAAATTAAAATGGCTGATTTTGTAGGCATAATCACATTATTATAATAATAAATAAGGATGAAGCACACTGAAAAAGGAACATTCAAGATGAAAAGAATCTGATGTATGCTTGAACTCTCTGCAACTTAATGCCATGTGAATGGAATAAGGTGCAGAAAATCTTACCCCAGGAAAAAGCATCCCTATCAAGCGGCAGGCTTTGTCTGAAACAGAAAGCAGCAATGTCTGTGATGGCAACTGGATGACTGCACACTTTGGGAAATTAAGAATGACATATAACGTCAGGAAAGCCCATCCAATAATATATAGGTTCATGTTTTCACACTCAATAGGAAACACTCTTGAAATAACAAAAACTAAAAACTGAAGGAATTCATAAAACCATGAATAGAACTTGCCTAAAATATTTCACAAGGTTCTTTCTTTATTTTTCCCTTACCTTTTTTAAAAATCTAGGCAATATCATCTTAGAATTAAGCAATTATAGATTTGATTTTGATTTCATTATTACTTCTTCAACAGTAAAATGAATTACATATCAATGGATAATTGTAAGACAGAGTTTACTTCATAAAGGAGTATCACAGACATTTAAGGGGGGTAATCATCAAATAGATCCTGAACTTTGACTTATTTGTGACTTCAGACTTGTAGTGGAAGTGGTGGCTACAATTGGTTATTTTCAGAGGTTTTGGCAAAAATTACAATTGCATCAAGGTTTGGAATGTATATGATGATTAACCCCACCAAATTAACTGCAGAACTAATAGCATATTACGAGAACAATTGGCTCCTCTCATACACCTCTGCTGACTAGATAAGCAGATTTAAACCAGAGCAAAGGAGGAAAATAATATACCTATGCCCCAAGGAGACTCTTCATTCTGAGCATTCACTCTCTCAAGTAGAATATTATTTTACCCAGGTAGGATACCTAGTTAAAACAAGACAAAAAATTCTGCAATTATCAGAACAAAACAGCAGTCAGCAGACCACGTCTTTGCTCAACTGCTTATCTTGATCATCCCTAGACATGTTCATCGGCCAGCACAAGCCTGGATCAGGCTTATATAAACCATAGCTCAGCACTACAAATAGCCAAGTGGAGCTGGGTTAAGCTTGGGCCCTATATTATCATATAATTGAAATAATTTAATTTAATTATTTTGGTATTAAATTGTGTAATTTTACTTTTTAAAAAAATGCTTATATAAAAAATATTACATATATATTTGAGTCCAGACCAGATATAGTTAGGGAAAAGTTCAAAATCCCTAGGATCCTAGCCCATACCCAAAACATAGAACAATGGCAGGCTTGGAGCAGGAAGTCAAGTGAAAATATTCCTTTGTCCAAGCCTTGTTATTTTTGTTTCGCTAGATGAGTTCCTAGACCCATGACCAGCTCTAAGGTGGACAAAGGCAGTGAAGTTCATTGAAACCATTCCATTACCATGACGTTAAAAAATTTAATGGAACCATTACCTGGAACATGACATTAAAAAATTTAACGGAACCATTACCTGGAACATGGCATTAGAAAATTTAACTAACTCTGAAAACTTGCTAAACTTATTCCCCAACACCATGCTCCACCGATATACTTATGTATAACCCTACTATACAAAGGGCCTGTTTGGGATTGCTATTTGAGGCTAAAAAAGTGCTTTTTGAATTTTTTTTATTTAATTGATTGATTTATATTATTTTTTATAAACTGCTTTTTCAAACTTGCTTATAGGAAAAACATCAATTTTCTTGCTTTTTTTGAAAAAGTAGTTTTAAAAAAATATAAATTTTTTTTTTGAAAAGCGCTTTTTTTAAACGCAATCCCAAATGGGCCCAAAATGTATCTATTTGTTTGTAATGTTTCCTTCACTGCCAATTCATTTTAATACCAGTGGGTTTTAGCAGAATTGTAATAGCTATGAGTAAAATGTTAGCATTTCTTATCCATCCATGAATATCATATAACTAATTTAGATGATTGTGGAAGGGAAAAGTGAAGAATTACATGAAAATCATAAAAAGAGAGAGAGAGGGAGAAAATATCATATTCAAACAAATAGGCCACTGCTATATTCCAGGAGGGCAAAAAGCAATCTAAGCATTTGAGCAACTTACAAGCTTCTTTTCTTGCAGTTGTCCAAGAAATCCATGTTGATTCATTGCCCGAAATACTAGAAAATCAGCCTTTCCAACATACTGCCTATATCAAATAAAAGAAAATTGGAAAGGATCAGAAATATAATAAATCCAGATAGACATGCCAATGAATAATAAATGCAAGACAGAAAAAGAACAAAATTTTCCATTAAACAGCAATTACTTGTTATTCATGTGGTCCTGAGAAATGAGCCGAACTATTTGCATTGTTGGAGGCCAGTTTGCTGCAAGCCTGAGAAGGACACCAGAGAACTCAACCATTTGAATATTCATTCCTCTAAGTGTGTACATAAGTTTGCCTTTTGTGTTCATTTGCCATTGAGAACCAAAAAGTCAAACAAGAATGCAGGTCAAGGGATACACAATCATAATCCAAATACAGAAGGAACTTTGTCAGTCTTTTCATTATGGTGCTTGGAAAGAAGAAGAATGATAGATTCAAAAGGACAATTGTGACCTTTGACCAAGGACATTAGTTGCATAATGTTTATTATAATAAACAAAAAAAAATAATAATAATAAAGGCGCATTCTGAAACTATCAAATGGTCAACAGAGTCTATCCACCTTACAGAGTTCAATTCATGCAGACACTTAAAACATCAACAAATTTTCAGGACTGTTATTTGAATGGTTCCTAGTAAGTTTTAGATCAACAATGAAAATTAATGTTACAATATAAATCCTTCTCAAGTACTTTTCATTGTGTCATCCTTGATAGATCTCCCAACTTCTTCACTCTATTGGTAAATCTACCAATCTATGTTGGATATGGCCAAACCATCTTTAATTGTGCCCTGTACAACTCATCCTCAATGGGAGATGTTTACAGCTTCCTACAAACGCATCTCAATCTTTTATTATATTTCCACACGCTCTTCTTAGCACAATCATCTTTGCCATGCTCATTCTATAGACATGTTTCTTACCGCCTAACATTCATTGTGATACACCATAACTATTGCAATTGCAGTCTCGTACAACTTTCCCTTCAACTTCAAAGGGAATATATTATCACAGAAGACACCCATTGCATATCTCTATTTCCATCAATTATCATTTACCAGTTAAAAAATTATTAGGAGGTCAACTGAGCAATTGAATGAAAGATGACATGAGAATGATATACTGATACACCATCAAGATACCATAACTTAAGCTGCAGGAAATAGATTATGAAATCTCCAATATTTTTTAACCAGAGAAAATAGAACATCATCCATCAAAATTAGGTTCCTAGCTGTCTTCCATCCTCTAATCTAATTGGCACTAAAAAATAGCAATCATTAATACAGCTATAAAATTTATATAAATAGGTCTCTATAAACAGTAGTTTCATCTTAAAAAATTGTTTGATTTTGTTAGTAGATAATTTCATTTTAGCATATTAATAGATGGAACCTGATCAATTTCATTTAGAAATCTAAGTTACAGGTCAACCTTGGATTCAGGGTATTCACAAACCTAAACCTAGAGAAGGTGCTCAAGATAACAAGATTCCTAGACACACACATTCATAAAACCTACATTATCAGGGCCCTTAATTTGCAATGAACTACTAGTTCTGAACTTGGATGTGGAACATGGTGGATGCTAGACACTCTAAAAAAGTTAGAAAATATTCCCCAAACACGAGTCTGACACTTGGACACCTACCCATTCTCAGCAGTCAGCACTTGCCTAATGGTCATGAAACTTGGGATAGAGCCCACATCCCCAATCAAATAATTTCTATGCTAATTTTCTTAAACCTAAACCTGGCTTCAAGAATAGTCCTTTCCAAGTGATAAGACAAGCCAGTGGTTCCCAGCTCACAAGGGAGTGAATAAGGCAAATCAAGAATAAACCTATTTTAATGTGTGTTTCTTTCCAGTCAATGAAAGATTAACTTTAAGAACAAAAATTTCTGTAAAGGTTAATTGTCAGTAGAAGTTATTTATGATCCTAAACTTACGTCTCAGAAGCTGAAGCATTCCTATAACCCTGCAACAAATAAATAAGGTGTAAGGTTCATGCACAGAGCAAAAAAATTGCAGTTAAGTACAAGGAATAGTAACATTGAAGAAGTAGATGAAGAAGTATGAGCAATAAGTATAATCATAGTGGTATATTTGTGTGAGTATCTATCAGATGTCTGACATACTTCCAATCTGGTGATAAAGACGGGTTGGCCTTGACGCTGTCCGGACAAATTTCCCTGAAGTATTTTTTAATGATCAAAAAGAGTTATTTCACAAATAAAATACATGCAGTGATGAAGAGCAATTAGCTACTTTCAAAATCTTCACCAACAATTGATGAAAACATTTTTTAGCAGGAAGTTACAAACAATAATACAAATGAGAGTTCATATGAAAAGGCAATTGATTACTAATCAGTAGAAAAGACAAATCTCAGATAGTGAATACTGTTTAAGACAGTCAAATTGGACCACTGCATCAGATCATTTTACCTTTTCCTAGCCAGGGGAATTGTTGAGGCTCTATTATCAAGGAAAAGGATATTTTGAGTAGTTTCTGCCTTAGCAAAAATTAATGACTATAACCCATAAGAAATTACTAAGTGCCCCCATAATTAAGTGGAAGTCAGTTGGGGTAAAGAAGAGAAGCATGAGGTTGTATAAGTGTGCTCTCAACTTGATGAATTTATTCTAAGGGAGCATTGGTAACATTTTTCTACAGGATATCAAGGTCAAATATCGAAGAGTTTCCAAAACAATGCAAGTCAGCATTGAAGGGAAGGCAAAGGAGAATTATGCTGATCTTAAAGAATGGTACAATTTGATCCTTTTGGCTTGACATGGGACTGAATAGGATTGAGGGTTCTAAGATTATCTCCACTTTCCTTATACTAAAAAGGTATATTTTATAGCTCTCTTAGGTGGTTTGGGGAACGGAGGGGGGAGAGGAAGAGGAATTGGTAAGTTACAATACTATGTTCATGCTTATCAGAGGTAATTATTTATCAATCTTTTTGGCTGAAGCTCAGGAGAGATTAGTATGTTGTTTGCAGAATATTCAGTGAAAATTACTGTGTTGTTGAACTTCCCAGCAAAGATTAGCCCAAGGGGATCATAGTCATTGCACATCAACAAATTTGTTAAATGCTATATGACAAATTATAAGTGAAAACTGAAAAGTATTAGGTTGCATGCCCAATGTCAAAAATCTACACAACAAAAAAGAAAACTTTTTGAAATATAGAGGACTATGAATGCCAAAAGTTTGATGCAATCCTTGTCTGTTTGATTTTGAGGATAAAAAGCTGAAACACCACTATCAGCACTTTGCAAATCCATCTTAAATATTTCAAAAATGAATTCAGACTTACCTCCCAGACTTTGACGTATTTGGATTGAGCTGATTGCAAAGCACTTGTTGTTTGCTGTGACAGTGGCATATTAGCTGCTGAGTTGTTATTCACACCAAGCGACTGCATTCCAGTTTGTGCTTGTTGAGGCATTCCTGGAGTTGGAATCATAGTGCTCGCTCCAGAAGAGACACCTGATGGACCAAGACCACTCATCATGTTCTGATTCATGCCAATTCCACTCTGCACCATTTGTGCTCCTGAAATATTTCCTTGGCTCATGCCAGGTACTGATTGGCCCATGCTAACACCTCCTTGAAGGTTACCCATTGGTTGTGAAATCCCAAGATTTGAATTTCCAGATATGTTAGAAGTTGTAGAAGTGAATGAACCAAGACCAGAGTTTGGTGCAAGTTGTGAAGTTCCTGTAAGAGTGCCTGATCCTGTTATTGAATTGATACCAGGTTGTCCTGATGAAAATACAGTTTGAGCAGCAGGCACAGAAGATGCCATTCCACTGGATATCATATTTGACATATGCATGGCCACAGGAGTTTGATTCATAGATGGGAGACCAATAGAAGTTCCTCCAGTTAAGGCAGCAGAGTTCATGACCTGGCGTGCTTGAGAGAGATTATTCAGTATGCTAACATTTGCTGCACCAGGAGGCACAGGACGTACAGATTGTGGCATCCCACTGACAGTAGGTTTTAATTCTGGAACATTTTCACCACTTGTAATCATCTCTTGACTGGTTGTCGGTGGTGAAGAAGTCTGCAAGCTTGAGACCGCTTGAGAAGCAGGGCGTACAGATGGAATATGTGGAAAAGCAGGTCCAGGTGCCATAGAAGTTACAGTGGTAGGTTCCTGGATATATAAGATAATGAATTTATAACTGTGTCCACAACCCAAGATAGCAACAAAATTATAGAAGCAACCACATTTCCCAGTAATAGAACAAACAAAAAAATAGAACAAAGGATAAATTGCACTTACAATTTTTACAGTTGCAGTCGGAACATTTCCAACAGAAGGTGGTCGGTTCATAATAGATCCATTCACTAAAATTTAACAACAAAGTAAGCGTTCAATCAGCAGAATATCAAAGCAAATATATAATATTGGCGGTTATCTAATGAGCCTATAAATAATGGCTATTACCTAAATGTCTACAAATACTTTTCTTATTTTTAATGGTTTATATCTGATATTTCAAATAAGAATAGATGTCTCCAGAATAGCGCTGACAAGATATCCTCTTGCAAGATGAACTTCCACAGGGAAGCACCTTAAAATGCTTGAAAATCGCTGAATTATCATATGCTAATAGGATGTTTGGCAGAATCTCTTTGAATTTCAATAGTTCAAAATTTAATGGATAACAAGCTAACAGCTTAATAGCCTGTGCAGCTACAACAGTCAGCAATATGCTTCCTCAATTTGCAAAAGGAATAGTATATCTTCAGTAACTGAATTCCCTGTTTAAGGCTCCTGAACTAATTAAAGTCCAACCTTACAGGGGGTTACACATATAGTACATGTTGGAAATGCTGATTAATTAGCTTTTTTTTGATAATTTTTTATATACAAACCCAGTTAGATGATGTATTTCATAGAAGAAAAAACATATCATGCAAACAGTCAATCACACTCAATACGTGAGAAGCAGATACAATTGCATAAACAACCTGATGGTATTGAAGGTGGAGGTGGCCCTGCAACAGAAGTAACTGAAGCAACATCCATTTTTACAGGACTCTGATTAGAAGGAAGATTTGCAACTCCAGGACGAGTTAAAGCACCACGAGCCTCCATGAAGTTCTCCGAGATTAGAACAAGAAAATGAGGACTTTTAACATTGTCAACTGTTGGATCTGCTGCTCTGGTATTGCGCTTTCCCTACATAAACAAACAAACGCATGATTAGAATTCCTAGCCATCAATGAGTAGAATTTTGCAATTTCATAAATAGTAAGTGCACATAATAGCATAATATGCAATATTAGGGTAATGTTGGTTCATCCTGTCTTTTCTCCTTTTTATGCGTGCATCATTTAAAGACAGATTTATGATTTAGTTAGTCTTTCATCCATATGAGCATCCATTATCACAGAGCCACAAAATTATAACACTAGAATCCTCAAGTTTGCAGTCGCATCAAATGTTGATCTGGCTAAAAGAGTAATGGATAAACAAAGAGAAGTCCAATCGAGATGCTGACTACAGTTGTAGAAATTCACCAAAAAGAAAAAGACCAAGAGAGCATTCTTACTGCATTGTAGATTGCCCTAAGTTTTGGAAGCTGTTTTGGACAAATGACAGACAGAGAAACAGAGCACTGCAAATGCAAACCAGGGGTTAGAAACCAAGTGGTAAGCAACATTCAAGAGAAAGAAAGACAGAGGCCATTACTAGTAGATTGGCCAGGAAAACAATATAAAAGTACCTGAGGAAATGATTTAGCAACTGTCTCTGCATCAGATAAACGACCTTCTGTTTGTGGATCAATATTTTCACTCTGCTCCAAATTTTGTATTTGTGGTCGATAGACTGGTGTTGGCAAGGGATGAGGGTTACTTGCAGCAATAAGAACACAATGTCTTTGCCCGTCTATATTCTGTTGAGCTTGGCTTCCATTTGGAGCAAATGGGAACATCTGAGTGAATTAAAAAAATAAACCTGAGGCATATCCTTTGCACTCCAATAATCAAGTTATTAAATCTAACAAGGCATATCCTTTGCACTCAAATAATCGAGTTATTAAATCTAACTTGTTGCTTGTAGCTAAATTCTTTGCACAACTAGATTGGGATTTACTAATTAGTTGAGTTGAGTGAATTTTCATCCTTAAAGATCAAGCAAAGAAATTACAAAAGGTAATACTATTATTATAGGAAGATTAATAATTTTTGTATTGGAAACAGAAGAGGTTAGTACCCAAAAGCCAAAAATTAAGAATATGAACACTGCATACCATTAAAGCTTCCGAAAGCCCTTCTGCAATTGCAGCGTCATTGAAGCCACCACCAGCAAAAGGAATAGCTGATAACCATTGTAGAAAGATCTCAACATCTTTTGTCCAGCCACTTCGTTGCACTAGGCAAGCTACGCAAAGAATGATAAAAATGAGATTGGGTACTTTTGTAAGTTAGCCAAGCATAGAATAAATATAGTGGAGAAGTATTGAGATTCAAATTCCAAACTACTAATGGCATGTATGAGGGTACAATTACAGATATCCAGCATATTGCAATACCAGTGCAATCCAAGCTTAGAGTATTGTTAAATAAGTTTAGCAATCTACCAATTTTTCTTTTTCTATCTGAACTTTCCAAATTAAAGGAGACTAAGTATATTCAGAATTATTGAGATTATCTGGATTGTGTATAATAGGGAAATAATAAATATTTAAACTAGGCACCAAAGTAAGGATAGAACTTGAAGGAAGTTGGATATACAAGAATCATGTAAATGCAGTCACACACAAGAAGTTCATCAGAATTCTGACTTCAACTAAAAGTTCAAAATTACAAAAAACAAAATTAGTATTGCAAAATTTTTTAGTAAAATTCTAAATCAACAAGGAAATCCTTTTTCAACTCTTTAAACTTTAAACCCCTACATAACCCAGGGCAGGCCAAACAAATGTTTCAAGTGAATATTGGACAGGAATGCCAGCAGAGATTCAGCTTCATATTTTATTCCTTAAAAAAGTGAAACAATAATAATAACAAGCAATTCAACAGTCAACTAAGCAATAATTTTCATAAGGTGAATGAGAAAATCAAGCAAAAGACTTACCAGAATAAGATCCATGAGCATAAAATGTGACTAGCGAGAGCTCAACATTAGAAGTTGTGGGCTTCTGTTTTTGATAAAAATAAAATTAGACACAAGCACATGAACATCTAGAAGGCAATAATAAGCAAGCCAAGCAGTTTAAGCTTAGAAAGAAATATGCATATAAAAGAGAATAGGGGTAAAATCTCCAACTGACAAATAAGGCCATTAAAACATCAACAATACAGAAGTCCAAAGGAAGTATTCCATCAAAGTAATTGCATGCATCTCATGATTAAAACCAAAAACCAATCCAGGTAAATGTTAATTCAATTAAACATGTATACTAGGAAAGACCACTTGTTCAAACCAAATCTTGCTAAAACTAGGATGGTAGAAAACTAAGAAAAAGCCAACATGAGTAGAGAACAAAGAAAACACCCATTCCCATCTCTAGGGAACAATGAGTAAGAACCTAGTTAAAGAATGTCCCAGTCAAAAACTTGTAAAGTTCTTTTAATAATCGAACTAGGCACTGTAAAGTGTAAACTAATTATGTAAGACTTAATACAACCCGCAAGACAACTGAATCTTAAAATCTAATAGAAAAGAAATTACTAAAATTTAGAAAAAAAATTACAGGATCTTAATTGCAAACACAACAAGAAAAAGTGTGCACAAGAATTTGAGCAGGCGACATATAGAATGCAACAAAAGCATTATATAACATTTGTAATACCACATTATATGATGTAACAAAGACAGAATACTCTATTTGCAAACTTCTAGACACTTCCTAGAACAAAGCTTTACATTATAGTCAGAAAAACGTAAGATTACGCTTAATTTTTCAAAATTTTATCGACTACAACTAGAAACATAGAAACACATTAGTTTACCAAATAGCATATGGCTTGCCCCACAAAAGATGGTGCTCCCATTTAAAAAAGGCATTAATAATAGAGATTTAAGAACAATATACTTGCACAAGGAGATTTCCTTGCCTTGGCCATATTGAGGTAAACTAGTTACTTTTATAAAGAAGCATGCAATAGGTACTTGAAATGATAAAAAATTTCTTGTGTGGGAAGCAACTGGTGATTTGATATGTATCAATATACAAACTGCCACTTGGTAAGTACATCAAATGCAAAAGACACTAGTGCATCACACTTCAATTATAATGCTTTATCCCAAGGAATTAGCTAAATAATTATAATTCGTTTGCTGATTCCTTAAAGAAAATTAGCAGAAGCAAACTATTGTCTTAAAGTCAATGATCTCAAACCATGAAAGAAAATTAATTAAGGCCCAAAAAATTTACCCTTTTTTAAAATTGAATCATATTCCACATTGGCTGGCTAAAATAAAAGCTTATACTAGTGATACAGATCACAGATAAAAAAGAAAAAAGAAAAAAAAAGCGACCTGTCTCTGCATTTAGCAACAAAAGTGCAACAACCAGGCGTAAATCATTCAAGGAGCAGGTTGCTTTTATAGTTTCCTGCTACATCCCAACACAACAGGCTTACCGAATCCCACTATAACAAGCTAGCCTAACTCATGCGAGAAGTTGTTCACTCTGCTCTGTTAGACCTAACTGCTTTACCTCGCACGAAATACTTCCAGCATTCAGTCCCAAATTCCATATATAGCCTAGATTTTCCTAGCACATGAGTAATGGGGGCAACAAACAAAAAAAAATTGTAGGAACTAAAATATAACCTACCCTAAACATAGAGATGTTAAATTAATCTTAAATCTATGAAAATTCACCACGGTAACTGATTTACAATTCGCCATGCGTCTGCTGTGGCTTTTCAGTAAATTAATATTTGAGTAGCAAGATCAAGATTGTTATAACTTTATCAAGGTGAAAATAGACTAACCTGGCCAGTCAAGTCACTGCCACAAAACGACCTGCACGAAGTGATCAAGGGTTAAATAATGTGTACATGCAAGCTAAATGGAAGAATAAATAGGCAGATATTGATATCTTCAAATAATAATTCCAACATCCATATAATGAACCTTAGATCCTAATTATTCATATTAATTACTGGTTCAATGATACATAAGCAAACACCAAATGCTGAATTCCATAAAATTGAGATGGTTATTTAAAGGAAAAATAGAAAACCCTAATGGCATGAAAGGTAAATTCGAAGTATTTTTTGAATTTTTTTTACACTATAGCAAGCAAGTAAAAAGTACCTGATAATCTTTTCCAAGTAATCAGAAAGGATGCTTTGCCAGAAAGGGCCCATGGCAGCGGAGCCTTCAATGGCCACGATCAGTTGTTTCTCCGCCATAGACTGCCCTAGCTATCTAGCAAAGGAGACGATCGGAGATTTTGATTCTGCTGCTGGATTGGCTCCTTCGTAAATTCTGTTGTGTGAAAAACAACGAAATTAAATACAAAATTTCCCACCACTCCCACGATTTCAAATCACAACCTGAATTAGCCACTGCTCTGGTGCTTGATTCCGGTGAAATTTTAGGGGAAAAAATTCTGATCGAAGGCAGCAAAAAACGGTGCGTTTTATAGAGAAGCTGACAAACGATTTGGGTCAACATATTTGGGTTGGATATTTTTTTATTCAAAAACTTTCCTCATTTCTGAATTAAAATATATTTTTAATCCATTTAAATTTTAAATCAATTATAATAAAAATATTTTTAAAAGAAAAGTAAATTTAAAAAATTTCTTAAATCTTAAATTTCACTCATACAAAAACTTTTTACAAACATTTTACTAAATCAACAAATTCATAAATCACACAAAATTTTCAATTTAATAACTATATTTCACAATTACTCATAAATATTCCAATTTTGATTTCATAAACAATAATAATGACATAAAATTTTTGTAAGATTTATATGGATTAAAAATTTGTTTTATTTTTTAAGACAT
>CATKHJ010298545.1:0-13491 GCA_949750685.1 Vernicia montana
AGAGAAATGAGAAAAGACTTGCCAAAGATTTGGGATATGAACTTGAAGCCCTTATAGATCCCTTTGATTTTAGTTGCCATGGTGAAAATTAACTAATAATAATATAATTAAAAACCAATACAACAGTCCTCCTAATAATGAAACCAATTAATTATAAGAAACGTGAAGAGATGGTTCTTTTATTGCCTGCAAAATTAATATATTGTATACTTAATTAGAACATTTTACAGCACAAGAAGTCTAAGAAAGAACAGATTCAACAGCAACCAAAATACAAAGACAAAAGATACAGCAATTTATCAAAGAAGATAATAATAAAATGTATGTGATTTAGGAACTATTTCCCCATGAATGAAGATTGTAATCTTTCAAAACATAGAAAAAAAAAAAAAAAAGGAGTTAAATACCTGTAAGATTAAATGGATTCAAGAAAGAAGAAACAATATATCTCTTCTTAATCTTATTTCTTTCCTGCATAATGTTTCTGCTATGATAACAAATCTTGAATAAAGAAACATAAAACAAAGATTATATGTAAAATCATGAGAATTAATGGAAGGGTTTAAGAGAAAACAGGCCTTCAAGATTCAAGAATGATAAGAGAAGGATCTAAAGAAGAAAAAGAAGAAGAAAATAAAAGTTAGGTGGTGGGGTTTTCTTGGTAAGAGGTTCAAATATTTGAGAAGGAAAAAATGAGTAAAGCCCGTGTCCTGATGTCCTTTTATGTCTTATATGATAGTAATAAAAACATGCCAAAACCTATCTTAAAATGTGGGTAAAAATTCACAACAGAGGCAAGAAATTCAATAGACAGGAGTTTTGTTTATGCTGTGTTTTGACTTCTAGAGAATCAGACCAAGTAATAACGTTAACTATGCCTCGTAAGTTGGTTTCTTGGACTTGGTTGTGTTTGTTTATTAAACAAATTAAGTATAGTTGTCAATTGTCATTACTTAATGGATTATGTTTTAAACCGTCAAAAAAAATTGGAACACATTTCCTTTTTGAAATGTCCCAGAAAAGTTAGCACATTTCTATGAATATTGTTATTTTTTACTCCATTTTTCATCTTTTATGCCTTATTAATTTTTATTTTTGAGATGTATTTAATGTCTAAAAGAAATAAAATTGAATGCATTTATTATACTATCAAGGATATAAAATGAAAAATGATAATCCTAAATGACGTAATTGCGTCTGATAAAATAAGAGCAATTATATAATTTTTTTACACAGTTTATAATGTAAAATAAAGGTAATTATTATTTATTTATTTCTTACTGTATGATGTGTTCAAATTACATTTATTTACATTAATTTTTTTTTACGCAAATTACCTCACCTAACATTGTTTATTAGAAAATTAATAAATTAATTATATTGTTAAATAAGAAATTGGACTATAATTAGGACCAAATAAAAAAAAGAAAGTAAGACTATCTTTTAGGGAAGTATACGCTTAGATCCATTTGGCCTTTCTATAAACAAAACAAGACAAAAAAAATCTCTTTATTTTGTAATGATATATCAAACTATATATATAATTAGACAAATTCAACTAAAATATATCATGCATCAAAAAAAATATTAAAAAAAAAAAAAAACTATAACATATCATACTATGTTAAAATTTATAAGAAAGTAGTTGGACTAAAAATTTGCAGTTAGAATTAAAAACAAAAATCATTTTTTTCCTGAAAAAAGAAAAAAAGCTTTCTCATTTAAAATTGTGGATGATTTTTATGTTGTGGTAAAATTCCAAGCACCAATTTTAAATACAATTGTACGAGTTAAATAAAAATAACCAATCATATTAAGATTAATTTGAGATGTTTTCAATCAACAACAATAAATTGAACAATTAAGAATTTAAGTCTTGCAAGTCATAAAAATGCACTAAAAAAATTAGTATGATCTATAGTATAGATCCTCCATCAACAGTATCAAGTAATTTTATTCTTATAATCACCAATTATATTAAGATTAATTTGAGATGTTTTCAATCAATAAAAATAAATTAAGTCTTCCAAATTTATAAAGAAAATTAGTATGATCGGATATTCAACAACAATAAATTAAAAAAAAAAATCATTTACTAATTTTTCAGTTTTGGGATGAATAATCTACTAGAAAGATGGAAAAAATGGTTAAGAAATAGACAAAATATATACTTGCACTTAACAAGGATTTAAACTGGCACTTACTAAGTCCATCTAAGGAAGTTAAAGTTATTCTATATTTGGGAAATGCATATGTCAAGATCTAAACTATACAAGATAAAATTTGGTAAAAAAAAAAACTATACAAGATAAATATTTATGTTGTATAATACTCCTTCCATTTCGAAAAAGTTGGAACACTTTTGTTTTGCACATAGATTAAGAATACAATAAATTAAATAATATTTTTCATTTGACGATATTAGGTGACACAAGTTGTGTAAAAAAAATTAATGCAAATCAATATAATTTGAACACATCATACAGTAATAAATAAATAAATAATAATTACTTTTATTTTACATAAATTCTGTTAAAAAATTACATAATTGCCCTTATTTTATCAAACACTATCAACAAATATAAATTACTAATGGGGCGTTTGGTACCACTGCGGTTTTCTGTTTTTTTTTTCAAATTTCAAAAAAATAAATATTAGAAAAAAATTATTATTTTTTATTTTTTTCATATTTATTTAGAAATATTTTGAAAACAGAAAATAAAAAACTAAAAATAATAAATTCTGATTTTCAAAATCTTGTTTTTATTTTCAAAAAACAGAAAATAATACCGAACGGACCCTAAGAGTAATGTTATCCAATGCTCTTAACAAGAAATGCAAGGTCAACTATAATTAGTCTTTAGCCAATACTCATGATTTGGCAATTAAACATGAAATAATTGGAATAAAGTTTTTTTTTTTTTTTTTTTTTTTTTTATGGTTATCCGGTTTAGCAATTGCATTTAGTTAGTCAACTTTAAAATGTTAATTGCATTAATTAAAGATTAAAGAATGATTATTTCGAAAGAATGTTAATTACACTCATACCCCTATTAAATAGGTGTATATTAGGCAAAAACTAAATAAAATTTACCACTTTAATTAAATTAACTAATTTTTTTTTTAATAATGTGTGAAAAATCAAATAGCACTGCCTTTTATCAAATCTTCCCAAGTAGGATTGAAACCTAGCGACGAAGTTAGTATTATCTACTATATAAAGAGTGGGTAGCCCATTTCGTATTATTAGTAAAAAGAATTATTTTCTCTGTTTCAAAAAAATTGTTGATTATTTTTTTTTGAAATGTCTTAAAATATATGCTTACTTAAAAATAGATATAGGTAGTTTTTTTATTTTACTCTTATTAATTTAAAATTAACATATGAGATTAATTATAAATTTAATACTAAAGAGAATGTAAGTAAGAATATAAATGAAAAAATATAGTAAAAATTATGAATTGATGTATTATTAATTATATTTCATTAATCTACGTGAAAAATGAAAGTTGATAACTTTTTGGGATGAGTAGAGTATTAATTTTCTATAAGTGTGTACCAATAATTTGAGAAAGTTATTCATTTAATACAGTACTCTGCTGTGTTTTTGGTAATTGGAAATTGGAAATTATTCAATACAATGTAACAAGTCAAACAAAATACGTGTATAAGAAGATAAAATGGTGAAATTAGTTTTCAAATTTGGTACTCAAAGATTAATCAGGATAAAATTATTTTTTTTGTCATCAAAGTATTCATATTTGGTAATTTTTATCAAATTAATTTTTAGTCAAATTTTGGGCAATAAGTGTGCTATAAAATCAGACGAAATAGCGTTAATTTTATAAGTCTCGTTTGGTATAATTTTTTTGAAAAAGTGTTTTTTTTAAAAAAAAAAAAATAGGTGAATAGATGTTTTTCCAAAAAGTATGATTGAAAAAAACAATTTCAAAAAAATTAAAAAAAATCAATTAAATAAAAAAAAATTCAAAATGTGTTATTTAGCCTCCAAAAGCTATTGTATGATTAATTAATATATTAATGATTGATGAAAATTAAATATAGCACGATACTAATTTATGTGATTATAAGTTAAGTTTTAATTTTTTATCGCCCCTTATTAAATTTTCTAATCCGCCTATATTTAAATGTTATTTATAGATATTAATGAAAGATATTTTGAATTTTATAATTTTTATATTCATTTGATTTTTTAATTTTTACTTTGTCCCTGGAATTCAATTTTTAATACTAAATAAAAATGTATATAATATCATCAATTTTATTCATTAAAACATTTAATCATTACACAATATCGAAAAATAACATTCACTCATATCCCTAAAACTTAAATTTAATTGATTATTATTAGCCTGTAGGTTAAAAAAATACTTTTTGAATTTTTTATTTAATTGATTGATTTTTTTTATTTTTTTTTAAACTGTTTTTTTTTTTCAATCTTACTTTTTCAAAAAGTATCTATTCACCACTTTTTTTTTTCAAAAGTACTTTTTAAAATTGAAAAAATTAAAAAAAAAATTCTTTTAAAAAATACTTTTCTGAAAAGTTATGCCAAACGGGACTTATGAAATTAACGCTATTTCGTCTAGTTTATAGCACACACATTGCCCAAAGTTTGACCAATAACTAATTTGACAAAAATTATCAAGTATGAGAATTTTGATAACAAAAAAAGTGACTTTGTCATGATTTATCCCCGAGTGCTAAGTTCGAGGACTAATTTGATCATTTTACCCATATAAGAATATACTACTTCCATACTAAAAAATTGACACTTTTTTTTTTACAAAGATTAAGAATACACTTAATTTTGATTTGTTTGAGACATTAAATGCATCTTAAATATGAGGTAAAAAAAATGAATAAAAAATAGTACTAGTAATAGAAAGGTGTTAATATTTTTAGAACATTCAAAAAAAAAAAAAAAAAAAAAAGGAGTCAATTTTTAGTTGATCTTAATTTCGAGCCAGCCACATGGATACCAATCAAATATTCAAATATTTATTTTTCATTTTTCATTTTTTTATACCAATACCCATTTTTATGATCTGGCAAATCTCAAAAAAGGGTTTAGGTGTTGTTGATGAAATACCAAGTATCTATCAATGGTTGGAGCCACGTTTTATTGTAGGTGTTTCTTAGAAGGAAACATAATCTTAAAAATCAAGTTAACATGTATACAAATAGTATTATGGATATGGACTAGTCATCCTTTACACAATATTTGGTTTTTGATGGTAATGAAGATCTTCACATTCTATTAGTATATTCTATTCTTTTCGTTTTATTTTATTTTTATTTTTCTCTTATTGAGCCAGATTTGACAATTTTATTTTTATTTTTTAGATTTATCATTTTTTATTATGTTGTTTTTCCTTTTACTTTCCCTTTTTATTTAGATAAATGCACCTGAAGACTTAATTTGGTAATAAATACATTAAGATGTATTTCAGATGAAAAATTGAATTTATATCCATTTTTCTCTATTGTAAATAAAAAAAAAATCAAGTATATATATTCTATTTATAATATATGATATGAAATCTTTATTATTTTTCTATCAACAAAACATTATTATATATATTATTGTTTTAAGGAAAAAGAAAATTGAAATTACTATTTTTCTTTGTTGTTAAAAAATTGGTGCGATATATAATAAGCATTAGTCAATGATGGTTTGCTAATTAATACTGTGAATAATGAAAGGGAATTTTGAGATACAACTCCTTTTTTTTTTTTTTTTTTTTTTTTTTAATAAAGAAGATATGAATATTCAACTCTAAGTATGACTTTTGTTAACCAAGAATTTACATATCATGGAATAGCAATGACTTAAACAAAAGGTTTAGTCAAAACTACAATAATTCCTAACTCTCACTTTAAAAGAAATTTAATTTATTTATATACAAAACTATAATAAACTTTCTAATTATAAAAATCTTATTTATTTATATTGGAACGCATGCAGATTTTGTAGTTTATTGTATCAAAAAGATAAAAAATGATTTATTAACTAAACTTTTTTAATTAAATAAAGATAATTCTTTTATTTTTCAATTTATATTTTTAAGGTGTTTTTTTAGGATTTTAATTTTTATTGTTGTCTTCAACTTTTGTAAAAGTTTATCTAGGTTGATATAACATTTACTTTCATGGTAAACTTTTACTTCTTTTTTTTTTTTTTTAATTTCCTATGTTAATTTCAATTTATTATCAATTATATAAGAACATTAAATTTACTTTAGTTATTTTGAATTTTCCTAATAATATTTTTTACTTACAATTAAATTTTTATAAGTGCCTTAAGGGAAAAATTTGTAATTAATTAAAATACATTTTTTTTATTTTTTAAAATTCATATATATATATATATATATA
The DNA here is from genome assembly GCA_949750685.1 of Vernicia montana. Classification (NCBI taxonomy): domain Eukaryota; kingdom Viridiplantae; phylum Streptophyta; class Magnoliopsida; order Malpighiales; family Euphorbiaceae; genus Vernicia; species Vernicia montana. Next base: position 6,400 of record CATKHJ010298545.1, read on the forward strand.
TATATATATATATATATATATTGGGTTTTGAATCGGACCATAACTGTCGGTTTTGGTCCGGTTTGTTGAGAACCTCAACCTTTAACCGACCCTTCTTAAATAGGGTTTAGAACCGATTCACGAATTCCCCCTCATTGACTGATCCAAGTCTGGATTTGACTCAAGCCGATAAAGAATGTATAATATTACCAATAATTCACAAAAACAATCTTTTATTCCTAAAGAATTTAAAAAGATTAAAAAAAAAAATTTAAAAGTCACTCAAATAATCCCAAAAAATATACTATTAGGATTCAAATCCGAATCTAAAGTTTTAAGTTAAGACCTAATAAATCATTAACCCATAAATTATTTCAAACAAAATCTAAATAAAAAAGACTAGAAACATACTACAAAAGAAAAAAGCTTATTGTGCAGTAAATAATGATGAGAGATAATAAAAAAATAAAAAAAAAACCTCGTATTTTTTTTTACTTAATACTTTTATGAGTTAATTTTTTTTAGCGTCGAGAGGGGAATATCAATGAGATTTGAACCTTGGCGTATATTTTTAAAGTAGTCTCACCTTACCACTAGACTAAGATATCAGTTAATTCTAATTAAAATTTATATAATCTAATATTTTTTTTTTTATCTGACTCAAAATAATTTTGATTAATATATTTTATTAATATTATTAATATTGAAAATTATGAAAAAAATAATGTTTAATTTATATAATCTTAATAATAATTTTTATATATTGAAATAAAAAAAATGACAAAAATCTTTGTGAAGCCCATACATATATATATAAATATATCGCCACACGAGATACTAAAAAAAATTAAGTTTTTATTTATGTAAATTAATTTTTAAGAGAATTATTTTATATATAAGTAAAAAAAAAAATTTAAATAATAATAAAACCAATGGTCCTATAAACTAACGCCCCCACACATAAACATAACCTGAAAAGCCAATGAGTCCTATTAACTAAGATTAATTAAGTTATGACTAATTTAAACTCTTAATTATTTTTAAATTTAAAATATATTCCTAACCTTAAAAATTACATTTTTTGTAATTTTTGAATCATTAAATGAGGTACAATTTGGAGTGGCTATTTTTATTTGACTAAAATACTTACATTTTCTTTATCCATTAAATTTAGTGAAAATTTGAAAAAATTTCATTCTCTCACTACATTTAAATGATTTGTAATTTTAAAGAAAATAATTATTATCTCTCATCATTATTGTGCAATTGAACTTATAAAAAATTACTTATATATGTATATACAAATATATCAATACTTTTATTAAAGGATAGTTTAATCATTTACAAGCAATTAATACATGTTTCTAGAATTCTTGCTAGTTAGATTATGGCAATTTAGCATTTTCCTTTATTTAAACAAGAGTACATAACATAAGAAAAGTGTAATGGATCCATTTTTCAGAGTCCTTCTGTATAAGCAACTCCAGTAGATTTTAACCATGCCCCTCCTTGTATGAGCTCTGCAACTGTGAATTTCTTGGCCTCAGCAGCACTAGTAATCACATGAAAACCTGCCCATTTTACTCTTTTACTAGTACCAGCACCTGCTCCTTTATTCATATACTCACCATAATACAATGTTTTCAGTGCAAATTCTCCTTCCCAAATTGACCACCCAGCAGGATCAATATGATCACCAATATTAGACTGCAACACTACAGTTCTTGAAAACTCCTTCCAGGGACGGCCCAAATATGATCGGACCGACCTCTTATCGGGCTCAAGATCAGAACTTGCTATTATGTCACATTTTTGGATTGAAGTGCCGGTGTTTTGGTTTGGGTCAGTTCGACCTTGGGCCGTTACCATGTTTGCTTGCCCTGACATTGGCTTTCGGGCTACTAATTTGCAGTTTTGAAACACAACTGCTGCATTACCAAATATGAAGTCCACTGTGCCTGTAATTAAGCTGTCTCTGTAGAATTGACGGTTGCTATGAGCATAGAGTGTGTCTTGGTAAGCATCAATACGGCAGCGGTTTATGACTGACTTATCAGCACCGACACGAAGCGCCACTGCTTGGTGTTTCTGCGGCCCAGCTGTGTTTTGGAACCAGATGTCTTGGGCTATAAATCCATCACCAACAGCAGCTGTAGAAATGGGAATTAGAGCCATATTGAAACTAAACACATGGCCAAGTGTACAATATGGCCCAAAACTAAGGTAATGTGTTAGTCTTGGCTCTTGGGCTAGAATCTTGTATATATTAATGAGAAATTAAATGTGTCATACATCAATTTACATAACACCGTCCATTTTATAATAATAAACATTTTAAAAAAGTGTATATAAATTAAAAAAATTATTAAATAATTTTAATTTTAATTAAGATGAACAAATATTTTTTTTTTAATAAGATAGAGTGGAAATAAGAGAAAATAAAATTAGTAATGAGAGTAAAATTAAAAAAAAAACTTTTCTTAAAACGTTTATTAATTTGAAATAAAAAAATTTCCTAAAACGTTTATTAATTTGAAATCGAGGGAATAAGAGTTAACATTTCGTTTAATATTTCTCATTAAAAAAATTTCATTAAACTCAAAGGACACTACTTTTCATACCATTAAAATAAGTTAAAAATAATTAATCAAATTATACCTTATTAACAAAATCTCATAAATATTTAATACACGATAAAATTAAAGAATGACAATCCTCGATTACTGAATACACTTTTATATATTATTTTTTTCATTTCTTTTTAATTGACTTTTTTTTAAGAAAAAAAAACCTAATTTTATCCTTATCTTTATTAATATTTATTATTATATAATTAATGCAAATATTATCTAGTAACCAATAAGGAATGAGGGTAATTTGGTATTTTTTCTTTTAAAATTTAACATAATTAATTATTTTTTAATTATTGTGAAATAATAAAAAAACGTCAATTAAAAAGAAATGGAAGGAATATTTGTTTATACAGCTAATCAATTTTAAATTAATAAGTTAAAAATTGTGACAATTCTACTTATTTCTTTTACTTATTTCTTGCACATAAAATTATAATCTAATGGTAAGTACATACTGCACTTGCGCAATATAACATGTTGAAATTCCTATTGCCCCAATACTCAATTCTTGATGTAAGAAAAAACCAAAAAAAGGAACAAGAAAGAAAATATTTACCTACGGTTGCAGAATTAAAGGTTGTGGATCCATCAACAACATTCAAACTACCGGTTATAATGGTTGAATCCATGCCATCACCAACAAGCATCACATTCTTTTTACTCTTTCCAATTTCTACATGCTCTCTATAGATCCCCTTCTTCACATAAATAACATACCTATTCTTTCCATTATTTGGCGCAGATGCCACCGCTTCTTTAACACTCTTGTAATTACCACTTCCATCTTTAGCCACTATAACATTTGCCTTAATATCCTTACCTGAAACTTGTAAAAGTTTTCTCTCCTTACTCTTAACCCAGGACGGAAAATCTCCGGTCAAAGACGTAATAGGATCTTCCTTTTCTGGTGAAATTATTCTGACCAGTAAGGCTAATGAGGTTCTTGATTTTGATATCAAGTTCTTAAGCCCAGGCTCCATTGTGAGCCTGGCTGAACCGTTTAGCCCATCAAGACATGTGACATGGTTAGTAAGTAGAGTACTTAACCATACATGTGCATTTGTATAGGAAGTAAACGTTGCACTTTCGAGAGCTACTATAGAGTTCTCGATTCTATCTATAGATAGATCCATCAGCTGCTGACAATCAATTAGAGCTGCTTGATTTAATGGATCGTTGATCTGATGGCTAACATGGTGGGCCTCTTGGATGGAATTTAGAATTTGGGATTTGGATTTTGTTAATGTAACAAAAGTCCATAGTCAATAATAGTAGCTCACCCAACTTAGGACTTTGTATACCTCCACCATGTGCAGCTCCTTTAATCCAGCTACCTCCCTTCAATCAAGCATCCATCAATGGTATCTTGTTGCCTATAAATATAACTCTTTTCACTTGTAATTAACACATCAATAGATATACAAAACACTCAATTTATTCTCTATTATTCTTATATTAACAGATTTCTTTAGCAGGATTTGAAGTAGATTGACATGGTTTGATGATTTGTTGGTGAGCATGGCCAGGCATGAGGGCTTGTCATCAATGGCAAAATGGTCACATAATGAGTTTTGCAATGGAAGATTAAAGAGGGTAACTTTAGTAAGTATTGCAGCTGAGATTAAGATAGTTGCTAAGGACAGAAATAGATATAGAGTTTTGTGGTGAGAGGGTTTGGATGAGTTTAATAGAGGCTGAAGACTTGTTGTTGCCATGGCTGCTTAATGCGTTCTAGCTACCTGCTGCAAGCTTCTGGTTTTTAGTCCTTAAATATAGACTAGGAGACAAGTTGTTTTTAAATAATAATGGGATAAGGTACAAATATATCCTTAGTTTTTAATTAAAAGTACAGATCAACACTTAATATTTTTTGAGGCATGAATATGCCCCTAACGTTATAAAAATTGATCAACGCATTTTTTCTCTCTGTTACCTTCATTATCTCTCTCTCTCCACACTTTTTTTTTTTTCTCTTTCTTGTCCTTTCTTTATCTTTTTTTTTTTTAATTTGTATTTTATATTTACTTACAAAATATTTGTGTGTGTATATATATATATAATTTGACTTTTTCCATTTATTTTATATTTATAAGTTTATATAATGATAGTTGTAATTATTAATAAAATTTAATTATATTATTAGAATATATGATAAAAATTTATAAATAATTAATTATGAAATTAAATAAGTATACTTTAAAATTTTTCTAAAAATATAATGACGTGAAAATAAATTAATCACGTAACTAATTTTTATCAAAAGTTGTTTAGAATTTTTTTTTATCATTTTTCAAATAATTTTTTTAAAAATAAAACTAGTTATCTCATTAATTTATTTTCACGTTATTATATTTTTTAGAATGTACTTATTCAATATCACAATTAATTATTTTTAAATTTTTATCACATATTCTAATAATATAATTAAATTTTATTAATAATTACAACTATCATTATATAAACTTATAAATACAAAATTAATGAAAAAAGTCAAATTATATGTATATACATACACAAATATTTTGTAGGTAAATATAAAATACAAATTAAAAAAAAAAAAAAGCAAAGATAAAAGAAGAACAAAAAGAGAAAAAATTAAAAAAAAAAAATTTGTGGAGAGAGATAATGAAGGTAACAAAGAAAATGGGCGAATTGACCCATTTTTGTAACGTTAATGACATACCCGTACCTCGAAAAGTATTAAATGTTGATTTGCACTTTTAACCTAATATTAGGAACATATTTACACCTTGTACCTTGATTAAAAGCTATAATATAATTATGTTAATTGTGAAGCATGAAAAACATATAAATTTATTGCACTTTCTTTTACTTAATTGTGATTTATTTTCTCTTTTAATCTTCAATTATAAGTTATTGATTAGTTATCATTAAAGTAAAGTGAATTTTTGTGGGCATATTTTACTTTGTTTAACCTAGTTATTTCAAATTTAATGTCTCATTCTTTATTTAATCTCCATCTATTTAATAATTAAAGGTAAAATGGATCCCTGTTAATTATTATTGGTATTGAATAAATAGTTATTCAAATATAAAATTTCAAATTCCTTACACTCCCTAAATAAGGGATTTATAATTTTATAAATTTCAAATTATAGATTTGAAATATGAAATTTGAAATTTAAATTTTAAATTCAAATCCATGCATTCAAACGCAACATGAAAAGACTTCAATTAGCATGAAATAATTATAAGTTATGGTGAAACCATTCAAGTGTACCTTCTTGCCGATTATAACAATTAATTCTTGAAGAAAAGTTATATCCAAAATATTGATAGTTTTGTAATCAAATTAACTTCACTACCTGAATTTAAGTTTCATCACATCAATTAATTGCTCAGAACCGAAAAAAGAGAGGGATGTGTTATATTTTACAAACCCAAAATATACATATACAAATTGAAATTACATATATTGCAGTAAGTAAATAGACTTATAGTTATTTAGATGCTCTTTGTATAAATAATTAAATCTGATTAATCAATTGAAATAATAATACAATAAACCACATACATGTGTTTGTAGAATAACCAAATTCATCCTTTTTTTATTTTATAAATTCTTAATGAATAGATATTACGTATCACGTAGATAAGAGAGAGAGAATATAGTATATATTTATATAAGAACCTAATTTTGATTTTCCAATCATAATCCTAATAGGAGTCAAAATTCAATTAGGATTTAGTTCACACTTAAATCCAAAATATACATTACAATACTTAAACTTAGTCCATTTAATCTTTTATGATCACTTTTCAATAATATGCTATATAATATAATATATTGGACTATATGCTAACCTATAATTTTTTATTTTTTTTTTAAATTGCTAACCTATAATTTTAAACAATATAAAATTAATCAATAAGCCTAATAAATTCCAACAGGATGAGATTGAGAGAATACATTTTTGTTTTTATTTACAAAATTATCCCTTTTTGATATGAAATGAAAACTTAATTAAATATCTGAAGTTAAAACATCCCTAATATAAGAAGGAGACAAAAACCCTCAACTCTTACAGATCAAATATGAAATCAATCACACAAACCAAATAATGGACAGCGTTATTCGTTGGCATTTTGATAAAAATTATTTCAATGAAACTCAAATCCACCATAATTTATTTATGTAAAACATGAGAAATAAGATTATTTTTGTCTAAAAAAAATTGGACACACTGCTAACTTGCCCTAATAGCAGGCAAATTAGCAGATATATATATATATATATATATATATATATATATATATATATATATATATATATATATATATATATATATCAATCTTAATTTGTATGTATAAATCTCATTCACAATCGGCCTAAAATTTCATGAAATTCGAAATCGGAACTTATAGAAGGTCAACCGGTTGATTTGACTTGAACATAATCCACTTGCCCCTATTTAGAATGTTACTTGAAATAAATCCATAAAAAATGTCTAATTTTTTT
>CATKHJ010298573.1:0-12364 GCA_949750685.1 Vernicia montana
CAGATATCAGCACATACAACATCTTGATCAATGTATATGGACGAGCAGGATTTTTTGAGAAAATGGAAGACCTTTTTCAATCACTTCCCAGCAAAAATCTGAAACCAGATGTGGTGACTTGGACTTCAAGGTTAGGAGCCTACTCTAGAAAGAAACTATATACAAAATGCTTGGAAATATTTGAAGAGATGGTTGATGCTGGATGCCATCCAGATGGAAGAACTGCTAAGGTACTTCTCTCAGCATGTTCAAGCCAAAATCAAATCGAGCAGGTTACTACTGTAATTAGAACAATGCATAAGAATATGGATAGTGTTCTGCTGCCTGTTTGATTGTTGCTTATCCAGGTTTTCAACATAATAAAACAAAAATCAATCAGGATCAAGATTTTGTTTAATATATCAACTATACACTTTGTACATGTTAAGTTTCATAGTGGAAGGAGTAGTAGATGGAACATAACTGCATATTAGCATTAAGGAGCATTGATTGTGTACTGGGTACCCATTTATTTCTTCAATCTTATTCTAATTACTTAAAATTAATTAATTTTTGCAAATTTATTGAAACAATATATATATATATATATATGTCAATAAGGTGTGGTCTCATTGATTTTTTTCGTATCAACAACATTTTATATTTATTTTCATTGTAATATTGCAGTTGTTTCACTATTGAAGTTTTATTATTATAAAATAATTTATCATGTTTTTTTAATTTTAAATATCAATTAAGATTTTTTTTTTTAATTTGATAATAGTTTATAATTGCAATTTTTTCTTAAAATTAATATGTTTGATGGCAGCATCTTGAAGAAATTTGTTAATTTTTAGTTTCTTCATTGTACTTATATTGAGTTTTTTTTTTTTTTTTAGAAAATTTGAAGATGTAAATTCAAGGCACAAGAAAAAAATAATAATAAAAATCAAAGAGCAAATTATGACTTTTAGATGAGAGATGGTAAAATGTAGAATAGGTGTTTTGTACAGGAAATGGAGCAAAGAGTGAAAAATATATATAATCCTCTAGTTCCTCCCCCGGTTGGTAAATCGGACATTAAATAAATTAAAATAACAGTAAAAAATCAAATGAGTTTGTTTTACATGTGGAAGTGATGAGTTCAAATTGTGAGCCTTGCAAGGCATTTGCCGTTGGAAAGAACATAATTCATTTCGAACAACAGTCTACAAGCTATTACTCTGTAGAATAACAGATGATTTGTTTCAAAATTCAAACAGTTACAATTTTTTTTTTAAAAAAAAAAAAAAAAGAAGCATAGCATTTATCATTTAAAAATTTGATTAGTCATAAAGCTAGCTACTCCACTTCAGCCAAATAATCATCAACTTCAGCTGGGGTTAATACCCTGCATTAGATAAGCAAAAGAAAATTAGTTCATCAACAAGAACGAGAAAGTTAAAGCTTTGGTCATGAACAGATTATTTACATAATTAAAAGGAAAATATCACCACTAAGAATCAAGCAACAAGTCTGAGAAAACTGAAAACAAATGCCTAGAGATTTGGAAACTAATCTAGAGGGAAAAAAAATCAATAAGAATTTTCTGTGGGGAGAAACAACAATCATGCCGAAGAAAATTCAAGAAAAAGTAGCACCAAATGCAATTTTGAAATTATTCAAAAGAAGAAAAAGGACCAACATGCCACAGGTTGCAAGATCTATGATCAATACAACTGTAAGAAGCCATGTGAAGTTTGGAACTGGCAAAAATGATGCAACATTACTTCTAAACTTCGGTCCAAGTCAATACATACCTGAATTTCTTGTCAGTGCCAATTATCCCAATCTCAATATTCTTTCCTGATATCTGCCCCTCAAATCTGCACAAACAGAAAACAACTTATAAGATAACCTGAGAAGCAAATTTAGTCTGGAAAATAGTATGCTTCATGAAGCAAATTTAATTCACACCGCTGTCTATACCTGCCTTCATATGCACAACGTTATTTTTAGTCAGCAATCTACCATCATTACATGATTACAAAAGTGACAGTCACCCAACAGCACAAGTTGAAGCTTTTTAGATAACATAGATAATGAAGAGAAGTTCACAAAGGATCAAATACATTAAATGGCATTCAGTTGAGCATTTCAATTATTTTATTAATTGATGTTAAACTCCAGTTAGACTAGTATTAATATTAATACCCGCAGTCCCTAAGATAGGCGAAAATGCCCACGTCACATTAAGACTAAACTACAGAAATATTATTGGAATTTTTCTGTTACATCAAAGTTTGTATTTTTTTTTTTAGCACATAAAGATACAGGAAATCAAGAGAAATATACCCCTCCTTCAGTGTCAAAATAGCCGTGTGCACGGCATCATCAAGCTCCATATCATCTGTGTATCTACATAAAGAAAATAGTCAATTTCACCTTTTCACTAGCTATGATAGAAAATTTTCAATTCTGACAACACAAAATGTAAGTTCAAAATAAAATAGAATACTTCTAGACATAAAAAGCACAAAAAGTTAAAAGAGTAAACAACAGATTTTTGAGCCAATAAAAAAATTGAACATTCATTTTCCTAGAATTCCCTTAATATACATGCATCAAAAGAGAGCGATTAGGTTGATAGTTTAATTAAGCAAGAGAGTATTTAAATCTTAATTTTACAGTTTAAGTGGCACAAAATTGGGTGTGAGTCTTGGTGCAGTGATAAGGTTGCTCCATTTAGAGGTTATGAGTTCAACCATGGAACAGTCCTTTTGCAATGTAAGTAAAAGGCTATATACATCCATCCCCCTTCACGGCTGCAATTAATGCTGGAGAATTCATGCAAGACACCTTTTAACTGCTGAAATACACTTTCAGTTTCAAATTTCATCAGCTTTCTTGGAATTGTCCCAAATCTACTGAATTCAAATAATTGGAACTCAAATGACCACGTCTTTTGATATTCTAAATATGGAAGTTATAGGATTCCTTTTTTACAAACACTATGCACACCCTCTTTCCTAAATGGCTTACTCTGCATTTTAAAGGAACAAAAAAATCAGATAAATTAAACTTGGTTGCCATCAATGGCCATAAGATGATAGATTGAAAATGGTTTCTCATTCTCTTCAGAGGAAGTTTCAATCATCTTAGTTGACACGCCACATCACTCTCCAGTTAAACGTACAAAACTGAAAAAAAGGGACAAAAACAGAAGAAAAGAAGGGATAGGGAGAGGAGGGGGTCCTCATTTCTGCTATCTCTGCCGTAAAGAAAAACCACCTCGATTTTACATTGAGATGAATTAATCCTACATAAAAAGTAAATAAATGGAAAAATAGAGTAGTTTCACTTTCTGATCTTATATATTTCCCATTTTGTTGTTGCTTTCTATAGCTATGATGGCCACAAATACCTCCTTTATCCCAATTATCCAGCTATAAATCAAAAACATTAAAATTCTACAAGAACCTGCTAAATCAAGGGAAGGAACCCAGTTTTTTATTTCCTTTGAAACCTTCAACCTAACTCAGTTTGTAATTACATAGCAGGAAATTTGAAAAAATAAAAAAGAGAAAACACATTTTGTAGGAGAAATGATTTCAACAGTCTGGACAAGCTCCTGCTATTTCACGAGGCAATCCACTACTCTCTCTAGGCTATATGGTGCTCTCTAGACATATAGTCAAAATACTCAATAGCCCAAAGACTATGAAAATGTACAACTGCCCAGGAATTTCAACTGTGCTTATATTTTTAATCTTTTGTTTTGTAAAGTTCATTCACCATTACTCTAGATTGTGAAGATGTAATTGTTAGGGAAACCACGCAAATTCCCCATAAGCCAGATTTAAGAGAGAGAGAGTAAAAATAATAAATCAACACATAATTTACGTGGTTCAGCACAAACTTGCCTACTCCACGGGTTGTTGCAGATTTTTCACTAAAGGGAGAAAAATTATACAAAGAGTATTTACAAAATTGGCTTCTGCCAATTCAAGCAACTCAAGAGCTCTCACGTTTTTTTTTTTTTTTCTCTGTGTCTATCAAAATACTTCTGATGGTTTGCCTTTTATAAGCTCTCAATTTGGCCAAAAATTTCAAAGCCAATTAATGCCACAAATTATGCCACAATTCAGTGGCCATCAATTGTGGACTTTGAGCACCAATTTAGCCTCATATGTTGACAAACAAATGTGGACTCTACACCATTAATCAACCATTCCCTTTGACACTTGATGGCGAAGATGAGTTCGGCTATTGCATTTGGGATGACGAAAACAAGAAGGTGATTCGCAGTATAGATGTTATTTTCAACGAAAATGTGATGTACAATGATAGATATAAAAACCCAACGCCAGCAACTTAGATCAGAATGGGCCAATAATTGCAAATATAGATGACATCCTAGATGGTCCTCTGACACAGCAAATAATAGCAAATCCTCATCTAGAGGAACTCGTTAGACAGAGCAGTGCGCAATAGTCCGACACATCGCCTTATACTCCAGCACTTGTATTAAGAAAGTCCTCTCGGCCTCATGTGCCTAATAGGAGAAACTTAAATTATTTGTTGCTAACTGATGGAGGAGAGCCTGAATGTTACGATGAAGCATGTCAGACTGAAGATGCTAGCAAGTGGGAGCTTGCCATGAAAGACGAGATGAAATCTCTGATCTCCAACCAGACATGGGAACTAGCTGAGTTACCCGTGGCGAAAAAGGCACTTCACAACAAATGGGTGTATCGAGTGAAAGAGGAGCATGATGGTTCTAAGAGATACAAAGTTCGACTAGTTGTCAAAAACTTTCAACAGAAAGGAGGAGTTGACTATATCGATATTTTTGCTCCTGTTGTGAAACTCAATACTATCATATCAGTGTTGAGTATTGTTGCCAGTGAAGATCTTCATCTTGAACAATTGAATGTAAAGATCGCATTTCTTCACAGAGACTTGGATGAAGAGATATATATATGTACCAGCCAGAAGGTTTCTCAGAAAAAAGGGAAGGAGAACATGGTGTGCAGACTTAAGAAGAGCTTGTATAGCCTTAAACAAGCCCTAAGGCAGTGGTACAGAAAGTTTGACGGCTTCATGCACAAGGAAGGATTCCAGAAGTGCAACACCGATCACTGTTGCTACTTCAAGAAATATAGCTCCAGTTATATTGTTTTACTACTTTATGTCGATGACATGTTAGTAGCAGATTCAGATATGAATGATATTAGAAGGTTGAAGCAGCAATTGTCAAATGAGTTTGACATGAAAGACTTGGGTCCAGCAAAAAAGATTCTTGGAATGCAAATCACAAGAGATAAGCAGAGAGGACTCTTGCAGTTATCTCAGGCAGAGTACATCAACCGTATTTTGCAGAGATTCAACATGGGTGACGCCAAGCCAGTCAGCACACCCTTGGCCAGTCACTTTCGTCCATCCAAGGATCAATCACCTCAAACGAAGGAAGAGAGAGAATTCATGGCTAAGGTTCCTTACGCCTCAGCCATTGAAAACTTGATGTACGCAATGGTCTGTACGAGACCAAACATTAGCCATGCAGTGGGAGTTGTTAACAGGTTTATGTCAAATCCAAGGAAAGCTCATTGGGAAGTAGTCAAGTGGATTTTGAAATATCTATAAGACACCACAGAAAAGTGTTTGTACTTTAGTAAAAAAGAGTTAAAAAGTACAAGGTTATGTAGACGCGGAGGTGAAGTCAATCACCGAAAAAGCACCACCGGTTATATATTCGCTGTTAGAAATACAGTTGTTAGTTGGATGTCGAGGTTACAGAAGATTGTCACTCTATCCACTACAGAAGTTGAGTATGTAGTAGTGACTGAAACCAGTAAAGAGATGATATGGCTTTAAGGTTTGTTAATTGAGTTGGGATTTAAACAGGAAAAGAATATTTTGCACAGTGATAGTCAGAGTGCAATACACTTGGCGAAGAATTCAACATTTCATTCTAGAACCAAGCATATTGGACTTTGTTATCACTTCATCAGATCTCTGTTGGAGGATGAGGTGTTAATGCTAGAGAAGATCAAAGGAAGCAAGAATCCAGCAGATATGTTAACAAAGACGGTGATTATTAACAAACTGAAGTTGTGTTCAGCTTCAGTTGGCCTGCAAGAGTAACAAGACTGAAAAGAGCTGCTGCATTGATCGAGGTGTGAAGACAGTTTGAAATCAGCCTTCAAGTGGGAGATTGTCAAAAGGAACGGATGATTAGTAGTGTAGAGTCCACATTTGTTTGTCAACATATGAGGCTAAATTGGTGCTCAAAATCCACAATTGATAGCCACCAAATTGTGGCATAATTTGTGGCATTAATTGGCTATGAAATTTTTGGCCAAATTGAGAGCCTAAAAAAGGCAAACCATCATAAGTATTTTGATATACACAGAGAAAAAAAAAAAAAATGGTGAGAGCTCTTGAGTTGCTTGAATTAGCACAAGCCAATTTTGTAAATACTCTTTGTATAATTTTTCTCCCTTTAGTGAAAAATCTGCAGCAACCCGTGAAGTAGGCAAGTTTGTGCCGAACCACATAAATTGTGTGTGTTGATGGGGAGATTGTTAGGATTTCAAGAGTATAGAATCTCACATTGGAAAGAGATGGAATTAATGAGGGACATATAAGTGGGAATGACCCATAAACTCAATGTCTTAAGGTTTTGGGTTGAAGTGTGATGTTTTGGCCATTAGTGTGTCCCTTCTTAGGCCCATGATAAAGATCTCCCAAGGAAGCGGGCTCCTTAGGTACCAACAAATGGTATCAAAGTCAATGGTTCGGCAGGGACGAATATGGAGACGGTGGTCGGATGCCGTGGTGGCCACTTCCATGTGGAAGAGCAAGGTTACTCCCAATGGGTCCATATCGGTGGAAGTAGAAGAGCTCTAGGTGATGCTGTATACTCAAATTAAGAAAAAGCTTCCGTTCAAGGGGGAGTTCAAGTTCAATGTGGAAGTTCACTCTTGAGGGAAAGATTGTTAGGATTTCAAGAGTGTGAAATTCCACATTGGAAAGAGATGGGATTAAGGAAGGACATATAAGTGAGAAGAACCCATAAACTCAATGCCTTAAGGTAGTGGTATTTTTGCTCTCTCTCCTAAATCTAAGGTGCGAGTTTTACCTCTTTTTCTCTTTGACAATTGAAGTTTTACCAATATTGGGTCATTTACACAAACAAAGAGAGAGATTAATAACCATCAAAATACTATTTCCAAAAAAAAAAAAAAAAAAAATTGTAGAATTTTATCATTAACCAATCCAAGTTTGAATCAAATCCAAGAACAAAGTTTATTGGAATTAACCAACATCCTTTTCTCCAAGGGTTTCACAACTGGATGTTGAACCAATTTATACGATGCGAGGAGTGGGGAACACAGTAAATATAAAACATAAACAAGTTATTGTTTATATCATATCAGAAAGCCAATGGTAACCAAATATCAAACTAATAATACCTCTTCTCCAGAAATGTTTTTGCATTTGAAACATTTTTTCCCATTGCTGAGGCTTTCCATGAGAAGTAAGAACCTGATGGATCCACCTAAACATATAAATGAAAGACATTGACATGAGTAACTATGATGACATATAAATGAAAACATATGCTCAGAAACAGAACAGAAATAAATATGTAAAATGTTATTCAAATTCGAATTCTGAAAAGGCAAAACCAAAAAGTTATTAACCACTTAAACGACAGTCAGTTTCAAATTAGCCAACCTGACAACGAGAGAATTATCAAACTAATTTTTGGAGATGTGAATATTAGAAAAGCAAACTAAGGGCAGATCTATATTCCCTTTCAAGGTGAGGCGATGAATAAAAATATATTTTAAAAACAAATTGCACTAGAATACCCATAATGCCAACAAGCAGAAAAGATGCAATCTATTGACTAATAACACTTCCAGATAAATTCAATTCAGGTTTAAACCACTTCGCCTACCAACCTGTCTTTCTAAAAACTAGGGTCAGATTTATATTACATTGACAAAACCCAAGCTGTAGTTAACAAAAAGTTAGATCTCTAGAGGAGTACTTTGGAAGCAAAAGGGTTAAAACATGGTAGGAAGAAAACAAAACATATGCACTCCAATTTTAGTATCAAGAGAACTGGAGAGAAAAATGGAGTTACCCTAGATTGAGTGATACTGCCTCAAAGCACACATTTCAAATACCTAGGATTTATTATTCAAAGAAATGGAGGAAACAAGACAGATATTACCAGAGTTTGAAGTGAGATGGCTGAAGTGGTGTAATGCTACTAGAGTCTTATATGACCTCAAAATACCAGCAAAACTTAAGGGTAAGTTTTATTGAACCGTGATTCAACCAGCTATGATGTACAGCTGTTATGGCACTAAGTGTTGGACGTTAAAGAAACAAGACATACAAAAGATGAATGTTGCAGAAATGAGGATATTAAAATGGATGTGTGGCCATTGAGGTTGGACTGAATTAAAAATGAATGTATTTGTGGGAAGGTAGGAGTGGTACCTATTGAGGCAAAAGCCGCAAAACTAGAAGAAGACAGATTGAGATGGTTTGATCATGTATGTTGTAGAATGTAGAGCATCTTAAATTGGACAAGGATAGGAGAGGAAGGGCAAGACCCAAGATGACATTGGAAGAAATGATGAGAAAAGATCTAGACAGGCTAAATCCTTTTAAAGAAGCAACTCAAAACTGATAGGAACGGAGGAAACGGATCCATGTAGCTGACCTCAACTAGTTTACGATTAAGGCTTAGTTGCAGTTGTTGTTATTGTACTCTGACAAAATATACCATGTACAAATCAATGTCTATTTTTCCCCCTCAAGAAAAATGTTGCTTTTTTTCTTTGTTTAAAGTGGTCAATGTACATAACAATTTTAAAATGTTGATTGTTGATAAAAAGAGTGGAATCTAGAATATAACTCCAAAATATATGAAGTAGGGTAGCAATTATGATTTTAAGAACCTTTACATTGGTCAAAGAAACGACAAAATAGACAGGGTTCTTAATTAAATTTTACAAAATATATGTTAGTATATTTATCCCAACTCAACTAAGACTTGTACCAATCTAGTTGGGGTCAACCATATGGATTATTTTCTCCATTCCACTTGACTAAGGATTACAACTATATCCTATATAAATGTCTAGCAATAATAAATTCTTTTTCAGCATTTCATCCCACATCATCATAGATCTACCATTTGTCTTCTTCTCTCTTGCAATTTCAGTCACCTCTTTCTCAACTTATCCTCAAGAGGTGCCCTTTCCATTTCTATACAAATTACAAGTACTTACTCAGTTCTCACATATTTCTGCACATCTATCTTAGTATTCTCATATACCATGCTAATTTGTTAGCATGCATCTTCATTGTGCAATACTTGCTGCCAAACATCGTAGGCACTTTAATTGAGTTCTGTAGAACTTCCCCAAAGCATTTCTCCACTTTCCCATCCTACTTTAATCTTCAGCTGGAATTCACCTCACTCTCACAATCCCCTTGTATAATAGAGCCTTGTATTACAAATGTGTACTTTGTGGAAACTTTGTTCAAACTAATCATCTAATCCTACTTTGCTTGCTTCCACTAAGCATATTTTGATTCTACCTTATTTGGAATCTTTAGACTCCAGGGAACTTCTCTATAACTCTAACTTCCTCTTTCCCCATATCTAATCCCATCTATAATGACTATATCATCAACAACATCATAAACCAGGCTTGGTTAAAGGAGAGCTGTGATAGGTGAAAACTAGAACCATCGCATTTTAAATGAAATGGATCAAACAAGTAAAATATAGTAGTTTTCTGAGGTAGCTAAATAACCCTAATCCTAAATAACGTTAGAATTGACAATAGTAAAAGAAAGAGAAAAAAAATCAACCAAATAGGCTGAAACTTCTGGTTACACAACCAAGAAAAACAAATCACCAAAACTGGTTTTATTGAATCTCAAAATCTACCTCTGAAACTGTTATTAGAGCCCTATTTATGGCAAAAAATCCAACTAGAATAAGGGGGTAAATTTCACTTGTCGTCCTCCAACATATAACTAATGCACTTTGTGGTCCTCCAATTAAAAAACCAAACATAAAAATCCTTAAACTATGCATATTTGTAACCAGATGGTTCTTGACACTAACTTCCGTCAGCTCCACTAACGGTTAGCTGACATGGCTATCATTTTCAGCTTTTTTAATAATATTTTAAGCCATGTGGTATTCTTCTTGGCTTCTTTCCTTTTTTCTCTTTCCTGCCCATTAAAACACACACTCTCTCTTCTGCCATGGAAAGCAATTAATATATATAAATATATACACGTTGAGAACCCTAATAATTTGCAAACTAATTTTTTAAAAAAAAAAAAAGAAAAAAAAAACTGATTTTCTCTATTTCTCCTCAAAAGCTCAGTTAGAACCCTAATAATTTGCTTTTTTTTTTTTTTTTCTACCATGGACAGAGCTATAACTGAGTCAAAAACTGGACCAGAGTTAAAATCCACAGTATAAGATCCATCTGAGTCACGATTCACCAAACAGTAAGAAAACGATAACGATTTCTAGGTCCCTTCTTTCTCCTCTTGCGCTTTCACAGGCCAATTATAAATGAAAAAAAAAAAAAAAAAAACCATTTTTATTGAGATTTCAGAACTAGCCAACAAGGAAATTTCCTTTCTTTAATCCTTTCTCTATCTCTCATGGTGGGCGTGAGACGTAGACTGAGTATATCACCATCTTTTGGGTTTCTCAGTCTAACTTTCTATCTTTTATGCTCCCGTTCCCATCCCCATCCTTTCATCATTGATCAATTCCCATAAATCACATCAATTACACGTGCTAATTCAAAATCCAATTTACACAATAATAATATCTAGGCAATTTCTCACCAGCACCACAAATTGGTATCAGAGCCTTTAGTTATCTTAGTATGCTCTATGGTTGCAGTTTAGACTGATCTTCCACATCAGAAAAGATTTTCTTGGGCTAATTGGCATTCCGCATCGATAGCTATTAAATAGAATTTGTAGTAGAAATGTCAGTCGGCACAAAAAGTTCCACATCGTCAATTTTAGCAAGTAACTACTGTGACAAATGCTAGATTTGCAGTGGAGATTTTTGATGGTACCGTACATTTCAGTATGTGGCAAAGTGAGGTTCTAGATGCTCTTTTTCAACAAGGTCTAGACATTGCCATTGAAGAAAAGAAACCAGATGATATTGAGAAGAAAGAATGGAAGACCATTAATCATGTGGCATGTGGTACAATTCGCTCGTGTCTTTCTAGAGAGCAGAAGTATACATTCTCCAAGGAAACTTCTGCAAGTAAATTATGGAAGGCACTAGAGGAGAAATATTTGAAGAAAAGCAGTCAAAATAAATTGCATATGAAGAAAAGACTATTTTGCTTCACTTATGTTCCGGGTACCACGATGAATGAGCACATCACTAATTTTAATTAGCTAGTGGCTGATTTAGTGAATTTAGATGTGGCTTTTGAAGATGAAGATTTAACATTGATGTTGTTGGGATCTCTTCCTGATGAGTTTGAGTTTCTTGAAACTACTCTACTTCACGGGAAGGATGAAGTGTCTCTCAGTGAAGTTACTGCTGCCATGTACAGTTATGAGCTCAGAAAACGAGACAAGAAAGAAAGTACTAGTGGTGCAGCAGAAACAATGGTAGTGAGAGGACGCTCTCAGAATCAGAATAAAGGAAGAAGAGGGAGATCGAAGTCCAGACCAAAGAAAGATGAATGTGCCTTTTGCCGGGAAAAAGGGCACTAGAAGAAGGACTGTCCTAAACTGAAAGATAAAGGCAAGCATGATAAAGGGAAAAATGCCTCAGATTCGAATGTAGCTGAGTACAATGATGAAGACTCAGACCTTTCACTTGCTGTCATGACATCCACAAGCTCTTCTAACGCATGGCTATTAGATTCTGGATGTAGCCATCACATGTGTCCCCATCGGGACTGGTTTTTTGATTTTAAAGAACTAGAAGGTGGAGTTGTTTACACGGCTAATGACAACCCGTGTACAACAAATGGGATTGGTTCCATTCTGCTAAGAAATTATGATGGATCAATCAGGGTGCTGACAGATGTTCGTTATGTGCCGAGTTTGACAAAGAATCTCATTTCTGTGGGAGTCATAGAATCAAAGGGCTTTGTTGTAACTGTAGCAAATGGAGTAATGAAAATCAGCTCTGATACCAATTGTTGTGGAATTCAGGTTTTTTACTTCCACCAATAATAACAAATTCACCTTGAAACTATTGCACAGGTGAATAGAGTGAGAACGATTATACTAATAAATCACCACAAGGTAAATTCCCAGGAAAGAAAGGTGGGTCACGAATAACACTCTTAAGTACTAAGTCTTTCTT
>CATKHJ010298644.1:0-34603 GCA_949750685.1 Vernicia montana
ATTTCATCTCTTAAATCCTTTCTCCACACTCAGTTTCATACCAAAGATTTGGGAATGCTAAGGTATTTCTTGGGAGTTGAAGTGATCAGGAGTAAGAAAGGAATCTTCTTATCTCAAAGGAAGTATGTGCTTGACTTACTGTCAGAAACAGGAAAATTGGGGGCTAAACCATGTAGTACTCCAATGGTTCCTAATTTGCAGCTTACACAAAATGGTGAATTGTTTGAAGATCCTGAGAGATACAAAAGACTGGTTGGGAAGTTGAATTATCTCACTGTGACTCGTCCAGATATTGCCTATTCAGTTAGTGTAGTGAGCCAGTATATGTCATCTCCAACTGTTGATCACTGGAAGGCAGTAGAACAAATTTTGCACTACTTAAAAGGAGCTCCTGGACGTGGAATTTTATATGGCAATCATGGTCATACTAAAATTGAATGTTTTTCAGATGCTGATTGGGCAGGATGCAAGGTAGATCGGAGATCCACTTCAGGATATTGTGTTTTTGTTGGAGGTAATTTGGTTTCTTGGAAAAGCAAGAAACAGAATGTAGTTTCACGTTCAAGTGCAGAATCTGAATACAGGGCTATGGCTAAGTCTGTGTGTGAAGTAATGTGGGTATATCAGCTTCTCAGTGAGATAGGTCTTAAGGTCTCAATACCGGCCAAGTTGTGGTGCGACAACCAAGCTGCACTTCGCATTGCTTCCAATCCGGTCTTTCATGAACGAACCAAACACATTGAGATTGATTGTCACTTTGTTCGTGAAAAGATTCAGCAGGGTTTGATCTCTACAGGATATGTGAAAATTGGAGAACAATTGAGAGATATATTCACAAAGGCTCTTAATGGGATTCGGATTGATTATCTTTGCAGCAAGCTAAGCATGATTAATACCTATGCTCCAGCTTGAGGGGGAGTGTTACAGACTGTATAGCTAGAATAGGAAGTTATAAATATATACTAATTTATAGGGATTTGATATAGGAGATTTTCCTTCCTATTATAGGACTCCTAGACCTATATATATACATATACAATTGATGAATAATATAGTATGATTTATTCCCATCTCTTCTTCTGGTTCTACTTTAATTACAGATAGCACTAACCTATGGCCTAATCCTTTTGACATTGGATTTTAGGTCTTATCAAGTGAGCTTAGATAATTGGAAGAGGGATGGACCATGGACATTCTATTGATAATTCTTAATTTTTTTCCCTTTGATTTTATCTACTCTTAACATTTTTGTTTGCATTTTGATTCAATTAGCCTGTAATATGATTATGTTATAGTTCATTGCTGTTGTGTTTTGACTTCAAATTGAAGAACAAAAGAATTTGTTGCTTAGAAAACAATTTTGCCTGCAGATTTCCTTCCCCAATTTGTTAGATTTGAAATTGTCTTCAATCAAAGTGAAAAAGCTCCTTGTAGAACTATTGCCATGCAGTCAAAATTTGACAACATTGATTGTGGATGATTGTGGGGATTTAAATTATTTATTTACATCTTCTATGGTTAAGAGTCTTGCACAACTCAAAAGGCTTGAGATATGTGATTGCAAGTCCATGGAAGAGACAATAGTTACAAAACGATCAGGAGAAGAACGAATGATGAATAAGGTGTCATTCCTTAAACTAGACTTTTTAAAGCTCAAAGGTCTTCCCAAACTCGTAAGATTTTGTAGTGCTAACTTGATTGAATGCCCTGCCTTGAAAGTGCTGCAAATAGAGAATTGCCCACAATTGAAGACATTTATTTCCAATTCCATAAATACAAATTTGGCAGCCAGCACTAGTTCAGGACATGCAAACTCAACTCTCTTCGATGAGAAGGTAACTATTTTTGCTTTTCCTTTTCCTTTTAATTTATTTTCTTTCTTACATAACTTCCCCTGCGTTTAACTTTATAGTTTTGAAAATTCTTATTGCTTCATTTTATCCTTTTCTCTAGCTAGATTTCCAAAAATACCTTTTGTTTGGCATTAATAGTTTCTTGGTTTTGGTAGCACATCAAGCTGGTTTTCTTATGTTTAACACTTCTATGTAGTTATGTTCATTTCAAAGTTATCTATGCCATAAACATAACGGAACTTGTTTTGTAGGTTGCACTTTGTAACCTGGAGGAACTGCATATTAGGTACATGCATAAGTTGAAGATGATATGGCATAATGAACTCCATGTAGATTCTTTTCACACGTTGAAAATATTGAAGATAGACCGTTGTATGGAATTATTAAAGATTTTTCCAGCTAATATGCTGAGAAGGGTCCATGATCTTGAGCATCTGGATATTAAGAATTGTGATTCACTAGAAGAGGTGTTTCATCTTCATGTACTGATGAAAGCAAAAGGAAAACATGTTCCAATTGTCACTCAATTGAGAACTTTAAATATACGAAATCTGCCATTTTTGAGGCATGTGTGGAGTGAAGATCCCCAAGGAATTCTTTCCTTTCACAACCTAAGCTCAGTGTTTGTTTGGAATTGTCCAATTCTAAAAAGTATCTTTCCCGCTTCAATAGCTAGAGACGTTCCACAACTCATAGATCTTAATATAGCTGGTTGTGGGTTGAAGGAAATTGTTGCTAAGGAGGAAGGAGTGGAAGCATCACCTAGGTTTGTGTTTCCGCAATTGAAGTTCTTGGATCTTTGGAATTTACGAGAACTAAAGAGTTTCTACTCAGGAATTCACACTTTAGAGTGCCCAGTGCTAGAGTGCTTAAGGGTAGTTCAATGTGACAAACTGGAAATTTTTGCTTCAGAATCTCAAAACTTACATCCAATACATATAGAGAGCCAACTCGAGATTCCAGTTCAACTACCACTTTTCCCATTTAAAAAGGTATTAACCTGTCCTCTAATTTAAGGATGTTTGAGCTTCATTTCTTTTTAAAAGTAAAAAAAAATTCTTTATTATTCCTATGAAGTCTGAAAATGTAATTGGGTTAGATCAATTGGTGTGATAACTTATAAACAAAGGGAATGTAATTGGCATTAAGATTGAGATTGTTGTTTTTTATTTATTTATTTTATAAAAACACTGGTTTAGATGTTTAAAAATTAATTTTAAAAGTTCTTTTTAATTGTTTTTAAAGTTTTTATGACCAAAACATGGATAATCAACTGGAAAAAAATTAACTTTTAATTGCTTTTAATTAACACATTCAAGATGATGGTTCTATTAACAACAATTATAATGGCACTGCCATACAAACTCAATATGCAGTGATTAATTATTTACTTTTATCACATTTATGGCATTTGATATTTAACATGTGAATTATATCCATATAATTCATAAGAATTATGATAGGTATAAAAAATTAGTAACTATAAGATCATTATCTACTTTTTCCCCTCCATTTTCCTTTCCTATTCTTGAAATTGTTATTGAGATTTTGGTGATATTTCAAGAATATGTGTTTATAATTTCAATTGCAATATTTTCAATTTCCTTTGCTTTCTCTCCAATTTGGAAGGCAATTATAAGCATCCAAATTTCCTTCACTTATCCCCTTTTCCCTTCTAATTTTAAGAACCAAAGAAAGAATTTAGTTTAAGTTCTCTTCCTTTCCTTGCTTTTCTCCCCATTTCCTTCAATAGTAACTCACTGTTAAGTTCAGTCCATCTAAAACGTGCTTCCACCCTCATTGCTTCCCTAACCAAAGCCCAAATCCTATTAGGTGGTGTTGATATCTAATATCATATAACTATTGGTTTTGCTGATTACTAATAAATTTAATATGCTTGAATTGGTTTCTGATTGAAGTTACCCATAGAACAAATGGAACTGGCCCTTTTTTCTGATAAATATTAGACATTTCTAGCTGTTATGGCATGACCATCAACATATTTACTTCTTTAGTTCTTCTGAAACGACCAAAAAACAACAACCATAACAACTAAGCCTTAATCCCAAGCTAGGTTGTTCTGAAACAAAACAACCGTTGACATATTTATTTCTTTCCCCCTTTCTAGAGATGTATTTTTTCTTGTTACTAAAAACATGATACTCATCAATGAAATGAAAAGAAAAGAAAAGAAAAGAAAAATAATTGATCGACTATGAAGCTCAATTGAATTTCTTCTGATTGATTTTCAGGTTCTCCGCAACCTGGAGATATTAACATTAAACAGCAAGGATGCTAAAATAATACATCAAGGGCAGTTTCCAGCAGATTACTTTCACAGAATAAAATTTCTTCTGCTGCAATTCTTTAATGATGATTCAGCAGATTTTCCATTTGATTTCCTTGGAAGGTTTCAGAAATTGGAAACACTTGTTATTGGAAGTTGTTATTTTAAGGAGTTATTCCCATCTGGACTTGTTGAGGAGAAACTTGCAAGGTCTCTTGCTCAGATACGATACTTAAGGCTGGATTTTCTTCCTAATATAAAGTATATATGGAATCAAGATTGTCAACCTGGCCAATTCCTTCCAAATCTTGAAGATCTACAAATATGGAAATGCCACAGTTTGATTGATTTGGCACCATCCTGTGTGTCTTTCCAAAATCTTAAGTTTCTAGATGTGAACAACTGTCGAGGATTAATATACTTGATAACGTCTTCTACTGCCAAAAATTTGACATGTCTCACCAAAATCAGCGTAAGAGAAAGCAGTATGATAAGAGAAGTTGTAGCAACAGAGAGAGATGAGCCAGAAACTGAGATTGTTTTCAGCAAATTGGAAATTCTGAGACTTTATTGTTTAACAAGCCTAACTAGCTTTTCCTCAGCCAGCTGCACCATCAAATTCCCATCTTTGGAAGAAGTGATTGTGATACAGTGCCCCAAGATGAAGATGTTCTCCCAGGGTGTCTTAAGTGCGCCAAAGCTAAAGAGAGTATGCCTAACAGAAGAAAGAGATAAGTGGCGTTGGGTTGGGGACCTTAATTCCACCATACAACTACTGTATGCAGACATGGTAAATTCTGCACTTCTTATTCTAATGTACTGCCATGTGTTTGTTTGAATGTGTAGTTTTCTTTTTTGTTCTATCTACAGATGATCTAGACTATTTAATTTTTCTTATATTTTGACTAAACTGATCTTTGGCTTTTTTAGGTTGGATTCAATGGTCTACACCATTTGAAACTCTCTGAATTTCATGAATTGAAAGAGATATGGCATGGTCAACTACCAGGGAATTTCTTCTACAATTTAAGTTCATTGGTGGTGGATGAGTGTGAGTTTTCCTCCAGTGCTGTTCCATCCAATCTGCTGCCATATTTAAATGATTTGAAAGCACTTGAGGTCAGAAATTGTCATTCGGTAGAAGAAGTATTTGGTCTGGAATGTCTCAACGCTAGTGGACACATTGGGCTTCTCTCTGCCTTAAATAAATTGCACTTAATTGATCTACCAAGGTTGAGGCACGTTTGGAATGAGGTTTGTAATGGATTTTTGGATTTCAGTAACCTTAAATCACTGAAAATTTATAACTGTAGCAGTTTGAGAAATATATTTACTTCTACCATGAGCTTGAGCCTTGTGCAACTCCAAGAGATAGAAGTGAGAAGTTGCCTTATGGTTAAAGAAATCATCACGGAAGGTGTAGCAAGGGAAGGAAGCATGGATAATATCATATTTCCTCAACTGAACTCAGTTACACTCAAGGCTTTACCCAGCTTAAGTAGTTTCTATTCTGGAAGTGGTATTGTACATTGTCCTTCCTTGAAAGAGATTACCATAGTCAGCTGTCCAAGGATATTCACTTCCACATTTTTCAGAGAGAGAGAATCAAACACGAACAATGAAACTACTGGGCCAAAGGTCAGATGTCTATCATTCTCTGTTTTCATATCATGAAAGAAAATGTTCAAGAAATAAAAAAGTTCTCTGTGCAGGTTGTGTTCCCTAACTTGAAGGACCTGAAACTGTCTTCAGTGGATATTGTGAAGTTATGGAAAGACCAAGTGTCTTCTTGCTTCCAAAATTTAACAACCTTGATTGTGGATGGCTGTGCTAATTTAAAATATCTAATGTCATCATCTATGTTTAAAAGCCTTGTGCATCTCAAACAACTTGAGATATGTAACTGTAAGGTAATAGAGGAAATAATTGCCATGGAGGGATTAGAAGAAGAAAGAATGAGTGAGATGCTGCTCTATGAACTAGATTTCCTGAAGCTTAAAGATCTTCCAAAACTCACAGGATTCTGCACAAGTAATTTAATTGAATGTCCTGCTTTGAAAGAGCTGTGGATACAAAACTGCCCTGAATTGAGGACATTTATCTCCAATTCAGCAAGTACAAACATGGTGTCTAGCAATGAACTTCAAATCATAAAGTCTACTCTCTTTGATGAAAAGGTGGTCTTCTCACTTTTTTTCTCGTGTCTTTTTCCTTAATATTTACATCCCAATTTATAACCCTTTGATTTGCTAATATTATTTTCTTTGTGCAATATCTCCATTTCCTTTTCCTTTAGGATCTCTGTTGTGATTGCGCTAAATTTTACTTATTTTGGAAGCCAACTTAATTATCTCATCCTATACTCTGCTGCTGCTAGTATTCAGGAGAGACACACATAAATACAATGATTTATGATGTAG
Source organism: Vernicia montana (assembly GCA_949750685.1). Taxonomy (NCBI): domain Eukaryota; kingdom Viridiplantae; phylum Streptophyta; class Magnoliopsida; order Malpighiales; family Euphorbiaceae; genus Vernicia; species Vernicia montana. The sequence continues at coordinate 6,561 of CATKHJ010298644.1, forward strand.
GTTGCATTTCCCAACTTGGAGCGAATGCGAATTTTCAACATGGATAATTTGAAGATGATATGGCACAATGAACTCCATTTGGATTCCTTTTGCAAGTTAAAAGTACTGATGGTAGAACATGGTAGAGAACTAGTGAAAATTTTTCCATCTAATATATTGAGAAGGATCCAGAGTCTCGAGGATCTGGTCATTAGGAATTGTGATTCACTAGAAGAGGTGTTTGATCTCCAAGATCTAATGAATGTAAATGAAACAGTAACAAACCAATTGAGAACTCTAGACATACAAAATCTCCCAAATTTGAAGAATGTATGGGATAAGAATTCCCTGGTAATTCTCTCCTTTCGGAGCCTATGTTCAGTGTGTGCTTGTAATTGTCCAAGTCTGAAAAATCTCTTCCCTGCTTCAGTAGCTAGAGGTCTTTCGCAACTTGAAACCCTTTTTATTGATGATTGTGGATTGAAGGAAATTATTGTGAAGGAGGAAGGAGGAGAAGAAGCTCCTATGTTTTTGTTTCCTCAACTAAAATTCTTGAAACTTTGGAGATCAAAGGAACTAAAATGCTTCTACCCTGGACCACATGTTTTAGAATGCCCAATGCTAGAGACATTGAGGGTGTATGAGTGTGACAACTTTGAGATTTTCTCTTCAGAACAAGAGAACATACAAGAAATGCATAGGATGGAGGGCCAACTAGAGATTCAAGCTCCACAACCGCTTCTTAGACAGGTACAGGCCTCAACCTTGTTAAGCATGTCCAGTTCCATGCCCCTGTCATAAAAATTAAACATTCATTTCCCTTAAAGTAATCTTGCTTTTGTTTAATCCGTTTTCAGTTCTTAACTCCAAACTTGGAACATTTATCATTGATGAGCAAGGATGTGGCAACAATAATGCAAGGGCAGTTTCTTGGGGACCTCTTTCATATCAAAGTTCTTGAGCTGAATTGCTTTCATGATAAATCTGCGGTTTTTCCATTTGACCTCCTTCAAAGATTCCTCAGAATGGAAAAACTTGCTGTAGGATGTAGTCAATTCAAGGAGTTGTTCCCTTACGAAGGATTTGTTGGTGAGGAGAAATATGAAAGGACTCTCGCACAGATACGATGCATGGAGTTGGATTATCTTCCTGATTTAAAACATATATGGAACCAAGACTCCCATCTGGGTCAAGTTCTTCAAACTCTTGAAACTCTGGAAGTGTGGAATTGTGACAGTTTGATTAACATAGCACCATCCTCTGCTTCTTTTCATAATCTAAAAACTTTGGATGTAAAGAAATGCAAAGAATTAATTTGCTTATTGACGTCCTCGACAGCAAAAAGTCTGGTGCAGCTCACAAGAATGAGCGTAGCAGAATGTGATATGATGAGAGAAATAGTTGTAAATGATGAAGATGAATCAAAAGATGAGATTACCTTTAGCAAATTAGAAAATCTGGAACTCTATTGTCTGCCAAGTCTTGTCAGTTTTTCCTCAGCAGAGCACAGCTTCAAATTCCCCTCTTTGACAGAAGTGAAAATTGGACAATGCCCCAAGATGGAGGTTTTCTCTGAAGGAGTCTTAAGTACACCAAAGCTGCAGAGAGTGCAACTGACAGGAGAAGAAGACAAAGGACGCTGGAATGGCGATCTTAATGCTACTATACAACATTTGTTTGCAGAATTGGTATGTGTTAGCTAATCATATTCTAAATAATAGATTTGGTAAATGTTTGTGTAATAATTGTTTTTCTTGTCTTTAACTATTGCAATGTTCTGGGTTTGGAAGGTTGGATTTTGTGGTCTACAACACTTGAAACTCTCTGAATTTCACAAATTGAGAGACATGTGGCATGGGGAAATTCCAGTGGAGTTGTTCTCCGATTTAAGATCATTGGTGGTGGACGAGTGTGCATCTTTCTCAAATGCAATATCATCTCATCTACTATTTGGCTTAAATAACCTGGAAGAGCTAAATATAACATATTGTGTGTTGCTGGAAGAAGTGTTTGATATAGATGTACCATTAACCAATCAAGGACATTCCGGGCTGCTTTCGAAGTTAAATGGATTTCACTTGATTGATTTGCCAAAATTAAGACATGTATTTAATAAGCATGTTCAAGGAATTTTGAACTTGAAAAACCTCAAATTTCTGGAAATTGATAACTGTAGCAGCTTGAGAAATATATTTACTCCGTCCATGGCTTTGGGACTTGTGCAACTCCAAGAGATAGAAGTGAAAAATTGTGATTCAGTGGAAGAAATCATCACAAAAGGAGCAGAGGACGCAGTGGTGGACAATATCATATTCCCTAAGCTAAATTCTTTTGTTCTTGAGTCTTTGCCTAACTTGACAAGTTTCTATTCAGGAACTGGTGTTCTGGAATTCCCTTCCTTGGAAAAGGTTACTTTAGTGGGCTGCCCAAAGATGGAGACATTTGCTTATACAGAACAAGAGTTGGATCTAGCTGATGAAGGAAATGAAGACCTTGGTGTTACCATTGCTCCCGTTTTGCCTTGCAAGGTCAGTTTATGAAAATTCTTTTCCTTATCATACTTGATTTTTGTTAAGAATATAATATGGGAAAAAGACCGATATTGATTAAATACGAACATATTAAGTGATTAATATAGAAATTGACTCCCAAATCTATATAAAAAACTTAACATGGTATCAGAGCTTAATCGATCCTTGCACCACCTCCTATTCTATCATAATTTGGACTGGGAATTAAATTTCCAGTTTCAATTTATCTTTCAATTTCCGGTATATTCCGAGTTTAGCTTGATTTCAATTCTTGCCCCGTGGTAGGTTTCTTTCAATTGTCTTTCGCCCGGTGATGGGTTTTCAAATTTGTTTTTTGCTCGTGTTGGGCTTTCAATTGTATCAACCTAATTCATATCATAAATTTGCAAGTGTACTTGAGGGGGGCTGTTAAGAATATAATATGGGAAAAAGTTTCACATTGATTAAATACAAACATAGTAAGTGATTAATATAGAAATTGACTCTCTAACCTTAATAGCTGACTTTTAAGGTTGGTTCTCCTGAATCTATATTAAAAACTTAACAATTTTCTTTTTCTTATTGTGCAAACTTCTCTGTAAAGCATAATTTCTTCCCAAAATTCATGATATTCTGGTTTTTCTTTACATAACATGTTTTTCTTTAAATAATTAAGCTGCTTTACGCCCCTTTAGCTTTGAGATTCTCTCTCAAAAAAAAAATGTATTATGCATTTAATATGAAAGAACAGATCTAAAAGACGGAAGAAGACTAATTCTTAATTACATAAATTCCATTAATTTTCTTATAGGGTTACAAATGCTTGAAAACTGTTTAGGTAATAAAATATATATTTTTTTGAACTTTGACATATATAATTATAAAAAAAATGTTATTATAGTTATTATATATATATAATTTACAAACTAATAAATAGTGTATAAAATATTTTCACATCTTACGTAAAATCATTATTATCTAATAAGATATTCATATTTATCCAATATCTGAAGGATATTTTTTTTATTATGCATTATGAAACATAAAACATAATTGAAAGAGGAAGAAATATTTAATAAAAGAGGCCATCCTTCTTAGGTGGATCCCACTAATTTATTCTCATAGGGTTATGAAAGACTTTAAGATTGTGGTAAAAAGATTTACAAGAAAAAGTGAAAGAGGGAAAAGTTAAACTAGGAGACTAATCCTTATCATATAAGTTCTACTAATGTTTTCCATAGGGTAATGAAAATTTCAATATTGTGGCTATCACTTTAGTGAAGATTTCTCTTTGAACCTTTGAAATATAAAATTTAAATATTAGCATAATTATTGTAAATTATATATAATTAACACTAACTAGAATTTACAAACTAGAAAAAAGTATTTAAATAACTTCGTGTAATGCTCAGGTGAGTGTATGTGTGTGTATTTGATCCTTTTTAGAAAATTGTGTTACCAGGGATAACCATAAAAATCTGATTGTATTTCTCAAACTTCACAATTTCATTGCCCCCCTTGTGGGTGTTCACGATAGAAAACCTTTAAGTTTCAAGAGTGAATCTGTTTGTTATTTCTGACATGTCTGTTTATGGTTTATCACCATCCTATCAGTTTATTATTTCTGTTTTTTCTGTTCCTTCCAAATGAAAATGCAAGTTGTTGATGGAAAGGGAGCATTTTGGCCACAGGTTTTGTTCCCTAGCTTGAAGGACTTAAATCTGTCTTCATTTAAAATTGATGAGATTTGGCATGACCACCACTTGGAAAAGTCATTTTCCATTCAAAATTTAACAAGCTTGATCATAGATGGCTGTGACAATTTTAATTTTCTGTTATCATCATCTATGGTAAAAAGTCTTGTACAGCTCAAAAAGCTTGAGATATGTGATTGTAAGATGTTGGCTGAAATAATAGTCATGCAAGGACTAGGAGGAGAGGAAAAGATGACTGAGATGCTACTCTCTAAACTGGACTTCTTGAAGCTCAGTAATCTTCCAGAACTCATACGGTTCTCTACTTGCAATTTGATTGAATGCCCTGCCTTAAAAGAGCTATGGATAGAGAGTTGTCCAAAAATGAGGACATTTGTCTCTAACTCTGGAAGTGCAACCATGGCAGTTACCAGTGATCCTGAACTAATGAACTCTGCTCTGTTTGATGAAAAGGTAACTCTAGTCCCTTCTTTCTTGGCTCTTTTTTGATAGATTTTTCCCAAAAAAATGCTTTTCTAAATATTATAAGGTTTTTACCTACTGTACACTTTTCTCCTTTCTTTATTAAAATTAAACACTTTGATGCTTAAATTCTATAAAACTCAACACTTCAATCTCTTACTGGCTAATAATAAGTTAAAAATTGATATAATTTTGGTAAAAACACATCATTTCAGTCTACAAAAGGATTAAAGTTTTGAACTTTATAAAATTCAAGAAAAAAAATAATCAATTTTGAAAGAGGAAATCAATGTTAGACTAAATTTCAAGGGATTCCCAAAGATTATGAATTTAGTATGGTTATATTTTTATTGTTAAGATCTCCAATTCTTTCCTTTGGGTTCTTTATCGTGATTGGCCTCAAATTTTGTTTGCTTTTGTGGCCTGCTTAGTTGTCTTTCATCCTTGTCTACACTCCTTATCCTGACTAGTTTTCATTGATAGGCATGTATTAATAAAAATGATTAGTGATACAGGTTGCATTTGCCAACCTGGAGCAAATGCAAATTTTCAACATGGATAATTTGAAGATGATATGGCACATCAAACTCCGTTTCAATTCCTTTTACAAATTAAAAGTATTGAAGGTGGAATATGGCAAAGAACTACTAAGAATTTTTCCATCTAGTATGTTGAGAAGACTATCTAAGCTAGAGGATCTTGTCATAAGGAATTGTGATTCAGTTGAAGAGGTATTTGATCTCCAAGAGCTAGTGAACGTAAATCAATTGAAATCTTTGGACATACAGAATCTCCCAAGCTTGAAGCTTATATGGAATAAGGATCCCCTAGGAATTGTCTCCTTTCACAATCTACGATCAGTCTATGTTTCAAATTGTCCAATTCTAAAATGTATATTCTTTGCTTCAATGACTATAAGTCTTGCAAAACTTGAAACATTTTCTATAGCTGGTTGCGGTACCGAGGAAATTGTTGCCAGAGAAGAAATGGAAACACCTCCTAGGTTTGTGTTTCCTCAACTGAAGTGTTTGGACCTTTGGGTATTGCAGGAGCTAAAGAGTTTTTACCCAGGAATTCACACCTTGGAATGTCCAGTGCTAGAAAGTTTGAGAGTGTATCAGTGTGACAAATTGGAGACTTTTTCTTCAGAATGTCAAAGCTTGCAGGAAACACCTACAGACAGCCAACTTAAGATTCAGATTCCACAACCACTTTTCTCATTTAAGGTATGGACCTCAACTCTTTTTATTTATTGGTTCGGACTCTATTCATTACTTATTTGAATGTCCACATTTTATGCCTAAGTATAGTTTAACTAAATTTTGCTGCTATTCCTAGAAAGTTTCTAACGTAGTGTTGGATAACGCAATTCAACACTTGTTGATTAAATTGTTTGATAATGGTTGTTTGCATATCACTTAAAAGTTCCAATTAAGCTAAAATTCTCTTAATAATGGTTAACTTAGAGTTTGTGCTGATTACAATCAATCATTGGCTTTTAAACAACTTTGCATTCTAGAAATTTCAACACTTAAAATATTTCAGGTCCTAAATTTCTAGTATTTAATTTTTAGTTTTACTGAAGACTGCCTAAGATTATGACATGCCAACCCAAGTTTTTCCTGTCCAAGTGCTGCTACATATATCACACAGTTTTTGGGTCATATGGAGAGGATTTGGACTACTGAATTAGCTCTATATAGGCTAAAATAAACGTTATTTCTACCACTATCAATATTTTCTTATGTTATTCTACTTTTCCTTATTCAGTTAAAACATGTAAAGTGCTATTTCTTCACACATTTTATGAGCTTCAGCTTACTATTGTCTGACTGCTCTCCAGATTATCCTAAACTTGAAGCATATATCATTCACAAACAAGGATGCCAAAATGATATTGGAAGGCCAATTTCCAGCATACCTCTTTCAGAACCTCAAGATGATTACACTGCATTTCTTTCTTGATGAATCTGCAGTTTTTCCCTTTGAACTCCTTCAGATATTTCAAAAGATGGAAAAACTTCTTGTGTATTATTGTCAATTCAAGGAGTTGTTCCCATATGAAGGACATGTTGACGATAAGAAACATATGACAACTCTCCCGCAGATATGGCAATTACAGTTGACTTACCTCCCTGTTTTAAAGCATATTTGGAATCAAGATTCTCAGCTGGACCGAGTTCTTCAAACTCTAGAAGTAAGGAGGTGTGATAGTTTGATTACTTTAGCACCATCCTCTGCGTCTTTCAAAAATCTAATGATTTTGGATGTGATGGAATGCCATAGATTAGTAAGCTTACTGACACCTTCAACAGCAAAAAGTCTGGTGCAACTGACTAGAATGAGTATAAAAGAATGCTATATGGTGAAAGAAATAGTTGCAAATGAGGGAGATGAACCAAAAGAGGAGATTGTCTTCAGAAAATTAGAAAGTTTGGAACTTCGTCGTTTACCTAGCCTCGTAAGCTTTTGCTCAGCAGAGCATAGCTTCAGGTTCCCCTCTTTGACAGAAGTAATTGTGACACAATGCCCCAAGATGCAAATTTTCTCGAAAGGACTGTTAAGAACACCATGGCTATGGACAATAAAACTTCCTGGACAAATGGACCAAAGATTTTGGTACGGCAATCTCAATACCACCATACAAAAGTTGTTTACTGAAATGGTATGTAATGGTTAATCCAATTTCTTCATCTCCTAAACCCTCCTAGATTATGTAAATGTTTCTGTAGAACTATTTATGTTTATTGTTTTTTTTTTAAATCACTGCTTTAAAATAGATAACTAGTCTTTGCAAATTTGAATTCTTTTCTGAAGTATTGTCTAATGTCTTCTTGATCTTTACTCTTTTCCCCTAAATTTTGTGCATATTGTCCAGAATGCCTAGGATTATTGACTCCACATCAATCATGTGCTCAAGCTGGAATAAGGCCAATTTTCTCTGCAGTTGATGCCAGGCACTGTAGCCCATATTACTTTGATCAGAGGTAGATATAGAAAGGGCTTTCTTTTTCCTATTCTATTTATTTGAAATTTAAATGCTGTGAGTACCAATTGATTCCCATTTTCTTGTTAAAGCACTCTATATTTGTTAAATCATTCAGAATTTCAGATAAGCATGTTTGATATCCACAAACTGTGATGTCCCATATCACCCAACAGGGTGTGCAATCGATCGATTTGATTAATAATTTTCATTAATCGATTGAATCGAAATTAAGTACTAACCAAACAGATCAAACCGAAATAATCACAAAATCAAATTAATCGAGCTGAAATATTAAATTTCGATTAAATTAGTTACATTGTATTTTTTCAGTTAAAAAAATAAATATTATAAAATATCTTAAATTTAAATATATTATGAGTATTTATCATCTATAACATTGAAATTTTCTAATTTATTTATAGAAGAAAATAAAAAAAAAATCATGACATGAAATAATGCCATATAATATTAAAAATAAATATTATTAATATTTCATAAATTTAAGTATACAAACTAATAGTGTATCAATTAAATTATAAATTCATAAAAGAAATGAAAAAAAATAAAAAATATAAGTATATAAACTAATTGACATTGAAATTTCTAATTTATTTATCTTAAAAAAATAAGTAAATCGGTCGGTTTAGTAAATGAAATTTCTTAATCGAACTAAAAATCAAAATATTTATATTCTTTAATCGAATTGAACCGATTTAATCGAATTATATCAGTTCGATTCGATTAATCGATTTTTATCAATTAATGTTCATTCTCTAGCACCCAGTAGGCTATTTATTTATGTATTGTATCAATGTTCTGTGTATGCATAATGTTTATTAATGTAATATTATTTATTAAATTTAAATATTTATCTGCTGATAATTTTTAAAATTAATGTAAAGAAAATATATGAGCTAACTAAAAAAAAATTATATGTATGGGTACATATAAATATAAATTTTAATTGGGAATTTGGAATATGCAAAAATATAATGATGTGAAAAAAATTTAATAAAATAATTTCATATAAATTTAAATTTAATTCTTAAGAAAATTACTTAATTCAATTTTTACTAGATACATACATATAGATATTGTATATATGTGGATATTGTAAGAACCATCTTGCAAGTTGTCCTCATCTTTTGAGGATTTTTTTTTTTTATTTTTTTAAATCTCATCTTTTGAGGATTAACCCTCTCTACATTGATTTGATGACATTGAATTTTTATATATTTATTAAAACAAACATTGAGTTCTTATTTGACAGAAGAAAAGACAGTATATGCTACGTATTGACGAATGCGCGTATCTCATATAAAAATACACTGAATCAATTTTTTTTCTCAATAAAAAAGAGAATAATGAAAATATACAATCATTAAAAAAAAAATAAAATAAAATAAAACGCATTTTTGGACCCCTAAACTTTTACAGATTTATCTATTGAGCTTCTAAAAATTTATTTGTTCATATAGAACTCTTAAATTTTTATTTTTTCATATAGTAATTGACTTTTTGAAAGCTGTTAGCGAGGTTGAATTAAATGTGCGTTAAAAGCGTGTGATACCTCTCATAACGTATTCTTGAGCTTCTGAACTTTCACATATTTGTCTATTGAGTCCTTTAGATTTATTTGTTCATATCGAACTCTCAAATTTTTATTTTTTCACACATTAAATGATTTTTTTACTGCTGTTAGCGAGATTGAGCTAAACTTACATTAAAAACGTGTGATGCCTCTCAGAATGGATGACTAAGAATCTAATTAGGAAAATATATAAAAAGAAAAAAGAAAAATGATCTTGTTCTCATTGCTTCTCTCTCTCTCTCTCTCTCTCTCTCTCTCTCTCTCTCTCTCTCTCTCTCTCTCTCTCTCTCTCTCTCTATATATATATATATATATATATATATAATGATTTTAAAAAAAAAAAAGGAAAAGCAAAAATGAAAAATATAAGAAGCATAAAATTGAAAATCAATAGTAATTTTTTTATGTGACTCTCTGTGTGTGCTTTCCCTTACTTTATTTTTGGAGATTTTTGTCGCTCATTTTGAAATTTCAAATTTTGTTTTGTGATTACTATTTGGTTTTATATTATAGGAAAATTTACTAGTTAATTTGTGGGTTTTATATTCTTGAATCGATGATTGATGAATGATAATCAACTTGGGTTTTGTTGGGATTTTCTAATGTTTGGGTTATTGTTGTTTTTGTTTGGGATTTTTCTTTTAAGGCTTGAAGGCTTGAAGCAATCACTTCCTAATAGTTTCAAATTTTGTACTTTGAATTATTTGTATGCAAGGTCATTTCCTGACTTGAAATCTTATATTAATTTGTTAAAAGTTTATTTTGTCAATTAGAAAATGATTGAGAGGGAGACCATGTATAAGAAAAGAAAATAATATGAATTATAGTACTGATTTATATTAGAAAATAAGCATTCTTAAAGATATCACGCGCTTTTAACGTGCGTTTAATTCAACCTCACTAACAGCCTTCAAAAAGTCATTTAATGTGTGAAAAAATAAGAGTTTAAGGGTTCGATATGAACAAATAAATTTTTAAGAACTCAATAAATAAATCTATAAAAATTCAGGGACCCAAAAATGCATTTTGGCAAAAAAAAAAAAACAAGAACAGAAAAATTAACGAGCAAAGACCCATGAAAAAGTCTTGAGAAAAAAAGGGAGAGAGAAGTTAAGAGAGAGAGAGAGAGAGAGAGAAAGAGAGAGAGAGAGAGAGAGAGCAACTGTCCATCTCCAACCAACCATGAATAAAACGAAGACCACCACCATCTTCCTTGGCTCCGATGATTCAAGGGATGCTAGAAAAATTTCATGGCGGCGGTAGTATTTTGGAGGATAGAGAAAAACACAACCACCACTTTCCAAGCAATTTCTAGTCGAATCCAACAACCAATCTGAGTGTTCTTACTGTGCAAGGCTTCGTCTCGATGAGAATTTCAATTTGAAACTTAGCTTGCTATTTGGGAACCACTAGAGAAGGAGATCACAATTTTTTTAATATTAAAAATATACAGTGTTCTTTTGTTAATGATTAGTTAACTCTCCCCTTATTTTTTGAAATAAAATTAAATTTCATTAATTATCAGTGGCTAAATACAAATTTCAATATAAAAAGACCTAACATAAAATCAACTACCCTAACAAGAGCAAACTGATTCGCAGATCGCAAATGTTCAACAGAACATCCAACTGTCATATAGTTGATTTTGAAAAATTGCGACTGTAATAATGGAATAATATGACAAATCACTGTCCTCTTTGCGAGCATGTGAAACACAATAGTGTACAAATATACCATCAGACTCATAATAAAAAAAACTTCCAACAATGAAAGACAAAAAAAATTTAAAAAAAAACAAAAAAACAATCTAATACAAAATAATAAAATGAAAAGTATCACCCTAGTAGCAATAAGCACATACTCATTCATAAGCATATAGTAAAAATGGAGATGAGGAGGTGACGGTGAAAGCAAGGAGGCAGAGAATGAGATAAAGAATAAAGAGTGTCGAGTGACGGTAGAGAATGACACGTAAGTAAAGGATGAATAAGTGGAGCTAATGGTGGATGTGGCAATAATAACAAGGATGAGACTATCTATATCAAATCTAACATAAAATATTGGAACTACCGCCTATCAAAAGAGAAGATCGGCGGTGGTTGAAGAAATAAAACTTAAGGGAGAACTAGAAAGAAAAGGAGAAGGAGAGATGATTAGATTTTTTTTTTTCTTTTAATAGTTAACTCTCCCCTTAACTAAAGGTTCAATGTTTATTTTAATAAATATATAAGGATTCAGTGTTACCAAATCAATGTACAAGAGCTAATTGTCAAAATCAGATAAAGTATAAGGGCTCGAGAATATGTTCTCCCTAATGAAAATAAAGCAAATTAAAAAAAAAAAAAAAGTTAATATTTTCAAGACTCTTTCAAGTCGACCAAATTCTTCAAACTCTTGAACCCTAGAAGGTTAGGTGTTATGACAGTTTGAACATCTTTGGCTTCTTTGAAAATGTTAATTTTTAATGTAGAGAATTAATTATTTCTTTTGAATGTAAATATAATAAAATAATACGAAAATTGTAAGAAAAACTCTTCTGCAATGAATTTCATGGTCATCCATGAAATAAACAATATCAAAATTTTGAAATTTTTACAAATTATTTGTGATGAGGGACAAAAATAGACAATCTCAAATTAGGCCCAATTAAGGCAAAGCCCATCATACAGACCATGGCACACAGGTCCGATTCACCTGGGCACTAGACGAGCTCGCAGCCTAATCCTTCACCACAAAGAAAGCCGAGCTCGCCACCTCGCCTCACTTCTCCCTCATTGGGAAACTTGCTCCATAAGCTTGTGTATTGTAGCTTATGTTACCATCAAGCAAGTAGGCATGCAGCTGTTAGAGGAAGCATGTTCATAGGCGGCGGCTCACCCTTTCCCTAACATTCTCTTTCCACTCATGAGTTACCTACCTCATACATGACTATAAACATGTGATATCTTAGTCATGGACTAGGCAATGACTAGACGGCAATCACACGAGTGTCAGGATCAGAGCACCTCGCCCTTGGGATCCACACCGAACTCAATAACTAATCCCAGCCATATAAAAGGCAAATGAAGACACCTTTCAAAAGTAGATTGAACTCTACATTCTCTCACTCAAAAACTATTCAGGCCACAAAGAACGAAATTCTCCTTCTCTCTGGCCAACATCTTAAGCTCACACTAACTTGAGCGTTGGAGGGTTTTTGCTAAGCACAAAGTCTGGCCTTCTTGACTCTGTTTATTCATCTTGCAGAACCATAATCTCAAGCCCACACAAGGAGATCCAGTCCATAATATCATCCTTGATCTGAGATCGATCAATTTGAATTTTTCTTTCTAATATTTTCTCAGCTTTAGTTCTTCAGTAGAGTACTGTTAATCAATTTATTATTATTTCATTATTTATCATTAATTAGAGTTAAATTAGGGCTTAACGAAATTAAAAGTAATAGTTTAGGAGATGCAAATTTGATTGAGACTCCACTAAAAAAAAAGTGACTAAGTTTAGAAACTCAATATTTCGCCAAAAAAAAAAAATCCTTCAAAAAAAATTTTCAAAATTTTTTTGAAAAATTAATTTTTTGTTATTTAGTTGTACAATTGAAATTTTGTTTAGAGAATACCATGAATTTTCATTTATATATTAAAAATAGTATATTTTGATATGAAAATAAAAATAGAAAAGTACATCAAGAAATATCATAACAATAAATTAGAATTGGCAACTCGGCCATGGAAAGCGTGTTATACTTGGTGGCTAATAGCCACCAATTGACATTTTATATTTTTGAACAAGCATTATTTGAATGTCAATAGCAAATTGAAAACCATAAATATATACTCAAATACCATAGTCTAAAAGAACAAAATACTTCAAAGAAGAACAAACTATTTTTATGAAAAAAAAAAGAAGTAAATCTCATAAAAAAACAAAAAAAATCCTAAAACAGAACTAAAAACAATAATAAATTCATGTAAAAAAAATACAGAGGGCTTGTTTGGTATTGCATTTAGAAAAGCACATTTCCAAAAAAAAAAATTGAGTTTTGAAAACTGCTTTTTGAAAAAAGTAGGTGAATAGATGTCAAAAAACAGGTTTAAAAAAAACAATTTCAAAAAAATTTAAAAAATCAATCAATTAATAAAAAAAATTTAAAAAGTATTTTTTTACTCTCAAACAGTAATTCCAAACAGGCCCAGATTAACATATACAAGGATTTAATATTCTTGTTAAATATTGTGAATTGGCAAATAAAAAGTAAATATTAATATATTGTGAATAGTGTGTATTGTCTCTAATTCGCGTGTATATATTATTAAAAAAACAAATACCAATGATTATAAATTTCAACTTTCATTTTTTTAATTATAATTTTGAAGTATCTATTTAAATAATTAGATTTACCAAATACCGTGTGTAATATGCAAGTCTCATAAATTCAATAGTGGGGTTGCGATTATAAAAAAGCCTATTTACCTAAAAAAAAATTCCAAATTATACAGTTTTTAATAATTTCATTCAGATTTTTCACACAAATACCTATACTTTAATTTTTTTCTTTCTAAAAAACAATCCGGTAACAAAAAAAGTAAAAATGTGGTGGCTGTTGCTGACATGTAATTTTTTGTATAAAACAAAAAAATAAAATAAAATGAGTTAGCAAAATATTATCATGTTTGCATATAGCCCTGGGCATTGAAACAACAGCATCAAAACTCTACTGGTTAAATCCTTAAGATATTATGACTTAATTTTGTTTTTATATTAAAGAAAAAAGACAAAAATTTGAGATAAGTGTAATTAATTAGGGTTTTAGATAAATGTAGAAGATAAATATTTGAAATTTATTTAAATACATAGTTTTTGGTGTGCTATCGCTGACTCTTTTTTTTTTTTTTTCATTTTACACAAAAAAAAATTATACATCAGCAACAACCACCATGTTTTTTTATTTTTCATTACCGAATTGTATTTTAGAAAAAAAAAAATTGAAATATAAGTATTTGTGTGAAAAATTTGAAAGAAATGAGATAAAATTATTTAAAAAATTAAAATATATGTTTTTATGTGAAAAATCTGAAAGAATGGGATAAAATTGTTAAAAGCTATATAGTTTGGAATTGTTTTAGGTAACTAGGAGTTATAAAAAAGCTAATATCCTTTCCTTGCAAAGGAGGTGGTAAATCCGTAAATGTGACAATAATAAAAGGAAGAAGAAGAAAGGATATTCAAAATTCAGGTCATGTTTGTTTGGCTCGGAATTTCATTTTTATTTTGCTCAGTCTGTTTGGTATAAAATATAAAATATTATTTTCTTTCTAATTTTAATAAATATATTATCAAAATATATTCATTTTTATTCTATAATTTCTTAAAAGCAAAAACATGTTGTGAAGATTAGAAAAATAGTTTTCACTTATTTTCTCAAATTATTTTTCTAATATTTAATTTTGTAGTATTAGATAATAACAATAAAAAATCAAGAACAAATTTATTTCCGATGTAAAAGAAAAAATTGATACTGAACAAGTCTACTTTGTATGACATTTTTGTATTTAAATAAATTAAATTTATTAAAAAATAATATCTATTTATGAGTATACTTCTTAAAATAATCACTAAATTTCATTTATTTATTTAAAATTTAAAGTTGAAATATGATGTTTTGAATTTAGATACTCATTTCATTTTAATAACTTTAATTTTGACTAAAATTTAAATTCATAATTTCACAATCAGAATTCAAGATAAATTTTTTTTAGATAAAACATGCTTCTACTATTCACATATCACCAGTGGCGAACACAAGATTTGTAGTCAAGGAGGGCGAAATTTAGTACCAATTTTTTTTATAGGATTATATTCAAATATAAAAATCTAATTATAAAATTTGAAGGGAAAATATGAAAAAATAAAAATTTTGGGGTATAAAATAAAAAAAAATTAAAAATTAAAAGTATAAAATTATAAAAAATTATGGAGTTAAATGGTTACCTATAAAAATTTCATGAATTAGAAAAGTAAAAATTAAAATTAAAAGGATAAATATGAAAAAATATAAAAATTTAAAGAGACAAATATAAAAAATCTAGGTGTAATTTAAAAAAAAAATTATGGAGCCCCCATGCCCGCTGTGTCCGCCATTGATATCATACGGATTTCACTAAATAGTGCTTTCTTTCTTGTATTCATAAATTATACAAGTTTCATCATTATAGAGATGTAAACTGAGTCAATTTATTTAAATTCTACTTACAAAATATTTAAACTTAACTCGTTGGAATTTAAATTTGAATAGTTAAATATCGAATTGAGTTGAATATGAATGAATGCTATACTACTTGACTCAAGTGACTTATAAATAAAAATAATTAAATGTCTAACTTTAATATAATTTTAAATATATTTTTGTTTTACATCTATTAAATAAATAATAATTTATTAATTCAGACTCAAAATGGAGCTCCTTCGAATATTAATTTGAAATTAATAAATAAAATTATTACATTATACAATGTGAAACCCAATATTCCTTAAGGCATTTTTAATGGTGGGTTGATGTAAGTTTATTGAGCTTTTGACTATTAAACTCACCATTATGAAGGGTTGATGGTCCTTTAAAAAAAAAAAAAAACAAATGCAAAATTGAGACGTGAATTGCACTGAGGGCCATGATGGTCGTGTGTCGCACCAGATGTGTGATACAGTGCCTAGTCACGACATGTGTCCTGCTTATGGCCCAAAATACTTTTTTTTTTAAATGGTTTGAATTTTAGTTGAAACGGTAACATATATATATATTGTTAACTCTTAAAATTGTACCCCCAGATGACCGATTTTCAATTACGAATTCATAGAATCAAACCGAGCTCAAATTGGATTAGAAACGGGCCAAAACGGATTAAAACAATGAAAAAATCAAGTTAAACTGAGCAGAAAACCGAACCAGACTGAGCCAAGCCAAGGACCGCCTGGGCGGCACCAGAAGTATGCCGCCCAAGCTGGCAACAAGCAAGGGGGCGCGGCACCGCACCTGCAGCCAGCGTGCTACCGATGTTGCTGCCCACCTCTTCACCATATTTTCTTTATAAATAGTCCTTCACTCTTTCACAATTGAATAAGTTGGAGGCTTTGGAGAGGAAAGAGAGAAAAAGAATACCGAAAAAGAACTGTCGATTTCTCTATTTAAGATCCAATTTTTGAGTTCCTAATCCGAAGTGGAGTTCAGATCCGGAATTAAACTCGCCCCATTCGTAAAAAAGCCAAAAAAAGTAAAGGTAAAATTCATTTCTCTTGCATTTTAAAATTCTAAATTCAGAACTATAATTTGTCATTTTATTATACCTTATTTAGGTATAAAACTGAAAAAATCTAAAATTTATTAATTTAAAATCTGAATTAAATTAATAAACCAAATTAACTTTTGTCAAAACCCTTTCTTTGCAATAAGGAAAAACTGCGTAGGGTTTGATTCTTATTCAACGAGATATGCAGGCATGTCAACTCCAAAATATTTTAAATAATATTTTCTCATTTTTATTTATCTTTCTTTTATTGTTTTATATGTCTTTTATGAATTTCCTTTATTAAGTTAATTGAGAAATATGTACTTTTCCTAATACCCATAAAAGTTAGAGGAAAGATCATTTTATCTTATTTTGTTTTCTGTTTATTTATTTAATAATTGTTGTTCATATAATATTTGCATTACTTATAACTGTTTCATTCATCATTTTTACTTTTGTTCGTGAAAAACATCTTTATATAAAAGTTATTTTGCGCTTTCAACCAAACTAAAGAAATTTACTGTTATTATTAAAACTTGATCTCCGAGCCCTTTTTTGTCACTCGCGGATCAGTGCTTTTCCAATGGGATTAATTAAATAATTTGGAGTCAATTTCATTTGGGTTTTCCTTTAATTTTTCCCAATAAAAATAAATAAAATTAAAGTGGCGACTCCATTTACAATGCCAAAATACGAAATACAATTTTCTGAACTCATAGCGAGTTCCAATTGTGGAGTTTGAAGAGCACTTCGAATCTTTTAGCGGACCGGACTGGTGCTCGGGCGAGGCCTCACAATTGGCGACTCCACTGGGGACAATTGAATCTTTTTCAAATAAAAGATAAAAGTGGATTACTTTTGGTAAAATACAAAGTTTGGCTTTAGGTCAAAATAACTTTTCATGCATCACTACATATTGGACTCTTTGTCCAAAACCCTAGTTTCCTAGGAAAACAATGGATATAAAGTAACATCGAGAGGGCAACCTTCCTTAGGTCTGCTTGTCGATAGTGAAATCATCCAACCCGCGACATATCCTCTAAATCCTTTTTAGAGGTGTAACGAGTATGCACGTACTGCTGGACTTACGCGAGGCTCATAGTCTCACATATGGTTAGGTATATCGCTGCTCTAGTGTGACGGGTACCCAATTCAAGCCACCCTTACCTTTTCATGTAATGAACTTAGAACCTGACTTTAGGTTGAATGTTCCATAAAGCAAAACCCTTACACATCTGCATCTTCATCATGCATCCATATTGCACAACATGCATTCATTTTAAGTGGAACTTTGAATCGAAGAAGACTTCCACCTCAACCCAATCACCTTCCCCCACAAATTTTAAGCCCAATATATTTGGCACAACATGCAACTCTAAGCCCAAAGCATTGGCCCATCCTACCTAATGAAATTCTCAAAGCACAATACCTTTGGCACAACATGCAATTCTAAGCCCAAGACCTTGGTAAATCCCTAAAACTCAATACCGTTGACCCATCATACTCAAAGCCCAAAAACAGTTGACCCACAATACCATAAGGGATACTTTTCCCCCAGAGTCTGTATACTTTTACTCTCATCATCTTTCCATATCCTTACCTGCCACTCACTGAGTTTTTTTTTAGTTTGCTTAAAGGTACCAATGGCTAACTCGACTGACATGGCTGCCCTGCCACACTCATGACCAATCTCCTTAAAAAGCATGAGGAGAATTTTCAAGTAAATCTGAATGCTCAACAAACTCAATTCGAAGAACAGAGGCAAGCCATCATCAAAGAAGTGCGGGCCATAGTTAGTCAAGCTAACCTCAACCTGACTAAACTAAACTCAGTTTTGGACCAAACCATCCTAAATATAAACCAGGCCAATCTTGTTCTGGCCCAAACCCATAATAACACTACTTCATCATCCAAAACAACCATTGACTTTACTGATAAGGGAAAAATTGTTACTAGTACTACTCAAACCAGTGAGGTTCTAAACATCATTACCCAACCTGCTACTTCATCTCTTGCAAATCCTTTTCAAAAGAGGGAAGCTTTCTCTCACCCTGACCTAAAAACATTCATGGAGAAATTTAAAGTGATGGAGAAAGCCATCAAATCCTTAAAGCACAGCAATGACCTGATTGATGTGGACAACTTAGCCCTGTTCCCTAATGCTAAACTTTCACCCAAATTCAAAATGCCTGAACTTGAGAAATTTGATGGAACTATTTGCCCCAAGACCCATTTGATGATATATGTGGAGGCAATGCAGCCTTTGGGACTCAACAATGATCTCCTTACACAACTGTTCCAACAATCATTAATCGGTGCTGCCATGAGATGGTTCCTTTCATTGGACAAGAGTCAAAAAAGAACATGGGATGATATCTGTCAAGCATTTATGTCACATATCATCTTTGGCGATGTGACGATCCTAGAGCATGGGTAACCATAAAGTTAGCAACAACCCATAGAACCCACTTATTCAATATTACAATACAATTAATACCATTAATTTACGTGAGCATTAATAATCAATTTCAATTTGGCAGCATAACAGCTGCAACTATAACAATACCTCAGGTTCACAACCTGCATTAAAGAAGCACTTCCAATAAAATACTTCTATATCCTTAACTTCGTGTAGATCAATACAAATCTTTCCAATATTTAATCATCATTAATCACATCACATTGTATCAAATGTCAATTTCCGTATCCATTTTATCATATGACATTACAATTTCTAAACCATATAAAGAATTCAATTTAATCAATTATTACAATATTAAACCATTATAGTCCATGGAGCTCTAAATGATTCGACTCAAACAGTAAATTGTAAACACCTTACTTTCAGCGAAATAATCCTAAGTGGAGATAGATACTTGAGATCCACTTGCTGAGTCTGCTACTGAACCTGAAATAAAACACTATAGGGGTGTGAGAGAAGCTCAGTGAGTACTTATAATGAATAGGAAACAGTATATGAATATATGTTTAATAATAAAATTATCAGTCTTTAAATATAACAATATAGAAGAAATAATTTTTCAATGATAAAAAATAATTGAGGTTAAATATTAAAGTTCCAATGAAACAGTGAAGGAGAAACAATTTTTCAATGATCAATAACGATTGAGATTTAATATCAGGATTTCAATGTACTAGTGTAGAAGAATTTTTATTTTTATTTTTATTTTTATTTTCAGATGATCAATAATAGTGGAGTGTCAATTTTTGGATTTCAATATAACACTGTAGAAGACACAATCGGGATCCAATAACGATAGTCAATATTAGTCGGAATTCAATACGATGATCAATAACAATCAGGATTCAATGACAATGATCAACAACGGTCGGGATTTAATACAATGATCAATGGTAATCGGAATTCAATATCAATTATCAATAACAGTTGGTTTTCAATAACAATAACAATGGTCTATGACAGTCGAGATTCAATATTAGTGGTCAATAACAATTGAGATTCAATAATATAATTTTAGCATAAATCACATTCTTGAAAGCGGCGTGCTTCCCAATGTAAACAGTGGAGTGGCGGCTGATGCCTTGCCCACTCATATCAGTAAACAGTGGAGTGACAGCTATTGCTTTGCTCACTCATAACAGTATAGAGTGTAAGATTGATCAGGTCTTATGGTTAGGACCACCCCTCATAGCTATGGCGGATACACTATCCCTATCCGACGAGCCTTCTCCGTGTGCACAAAGTCTGATGTATTACCCACATCAGTCAGGAATTTATGCTTTTAGTAATATAGTGTGATCACTTTGGATCCAGTATGTAAGTTTTTCAATGTTTTAGATCAATAGTGTACAATGATGAATCAAATAAGGTTCAATGAAAGATGAGCAATTAATGAAACAATGGAATTTTATAAATAGATCAATTAGTTCCTTAAAGGAACATAACTATGAAAACAATTTATCAATTAGAATATGCTGAGTGTTCAAAGGAGGAACATTAAATCAAGAATGGATTCGTTACAATGAAAGAATTGATATGAAAAAGTTAAACTCTTTTACAGTATTTAATTTGAGTACAATTTAGTACTCAGGGATAAATGGTAGGAAGTAGGCCGAAGATCTTAATGAAGGGATTCAATAACAATAATTAGGTTGAAAGCCTCATTAAAAGAATTTAATTAACAGTAGATAGGCCAAAGACTTAATTTAAAGAAATAAATCAAATAATTATTTCATTACAAAAAGGTAGGGTTTTCAAAGTCCTCACTTTGACTTCTTTAGCTCCTAATATAAGCTTTTAGTATACTCGGTAGTGACGCTCCTCAATCTTTGGAACATCTATTCTCCATTAAGTTCTACGTTGAACCACATCCTTTATACCATATAATCAATGATTATTAAATACTTTATCAATTTGACTAATTCAATTTTAACTCTAATACTATTATTTAATATCGATGCAAATCAATACATTCGGTAGTATATACATATGCTCATATATAATATGTAATACAGTTCTATTCAATTTTCATATACTAGTTGAATGGCCTAATGAATATTTTTTATTCCAGTGACTTGCTTATAGCACTTCCATACATTTCCACATTCGATTCATATTGAATAATAATATTCAATTCATTATTTATCATTCTCATTAATCAGTTATTCATTGTTTCCATATATAGATAATTCATTAGTGTATAATTATCAACTTTGAAACATTACATTCTTGTTCATTGTTTAGTTATATCACTAGACGTTGTCACCTTGTTTATGCCATTTATCATGATATACTAATCCAAATGAGTTGATTCTTTTTGTATTTCAAACTAGACATATACATTTATAATATATCCAAAATTGAGCTTAAAATTAAATTCATATAAAACTTAGTGATCATTTTAATTTAACTCTGCTTCTGTTTCAGGGCAGACTGACCTTGTCACACTATTTTGAGTATAACTCCAGATTTATAATTTCAAATGCAATTTTCTTTTACTGGAAGTTACTAGAGACATTAAGGAACATTTATTGATTTTTTAGTTAAGCCCATTTCCATCTTTAACATCCTAAAATCAGAAGCTCTATTCAGTTTATAAGTTGAATTTAATTACAGAGTCAGTTGTAGAACAAACTCTATTTCTCATAATATACTTGAAATTTTATCAAATACTTTTTTAGATCAATTATATAAATATCAATGATCATTTTAATAGTTTTTAGTTTCTTCTAATTCAATCTCTATCATGCTCAATTCATGAGATATATTCTTAAGTCTATCAATGGTGCTATATTACAATAATTTTTATATCTTATCACATTTACTAGGTTATATCTCATAATACACATATCCAAATTATATTTTCTCTTATACATGGATTATAAACATGTCAATTATCATTTTTGATGTCTTACACTTGACTTAATTTAGTCTCTAAATTCATCTTTTGGGCTACTTCATTTTGGACTGCCCATACAATCTCTGAACAGGATCAATTTCAATTCCAGTAAGATTTCTCTCTTTAAGCAATAAATCTTTACAATTTCTTTTATAGGTGAATACCTAAGACATTTATCTATAACTTTTATATTTTGTCTATCTTTAAATTATGTTCATAAAGTCCTCTATCAATTCAAATAGTCCAGGTTTACTCAGAAACCCCAAAATCAAGGTCAGTCAAGTTTCAAAAGACATATCTCATTATTCATCAAGAATTTCACAAAATACTTTTATGGGCCTATAATTAAGGTAAAATAATATAACTCTAATGTTTTACACTTCCCCAAATTCGGCTTCTAAACTGACAGTATGAGTGTCCCAATTTCTGCTCAATTCAAAACCTAAGTTTCCCAATTCAAGCTCAATAACCAAATTAAGCTCCCTCATGCAATTTAATTTCAATCAACTCATAAATTCTTTCAATTAAATTCATAATACACCCATAAACATTATAAAAATAAAATAATTAACTTTTCCCAATTTTCCTTTGGTAGGCCGAAATGAATAAAAGCAAGAAGAAAAAGAATTTTTGCAATTCCAACAATAAAATCTAGTTAATCACACTTAAAATGAAATTTGAAGATAAGTTTTTAACATTTACCTTGAAGTTCTCTTGAGTTGGTGATGAGCACTAAGGGGGCCGGCCATCCTTGAGTAAAAAGACTAGAAATTTCTTTGTTTTTGACAATTTATAGACTTAAGAAAGTTTTATATCAATTTGGATAAGTTTAAGTGAAATGGATGGTGTTGATTTACTAGGAATAATCCAATGGTTAGCAATTTAACTCAATTTTAAATTTTGCAATATTCATTTATTTTTAGATAAATATGCACATGTTTTTATTGGTAGAAAATTTCCATGAAATTTTCTTTTCTATGTAGAAATTTTGACTATTATAATTGTGGGGTCCATTTCATTCATTTAATTTGACCATTTGTTTCCTTAAAATTTCAAGTTAATTTTCCCTTCCATCTACCATAGTGGGCCGGCCATTTGAATACATTATTGGGTCTTTCACTTGCTTCACATGTCCATTTACATTTAACTCGCCATTTCGACAGTTTTTGCTAAATGACCGTTTTCCCTTCTTTTTCACTGTACCTTATTGTAACCGATATCGATGCAGTTCATTAGCTTTATTTCACTAATCATATTCATAATTGTAGCCCAAGATGAACCAAGAAGGGGAGTTGAATTGGTGGGCAATTAAAAAATTTAATTGAGAAAGAGTTAGAAGAATAGAAAGACACAATAATTTATAGTGGTTTGGATTATAACTAATCTTACATCCACTCCCCAATCAACAATTGGGTATTTCACTATCTATGGAGTTTTAACAAGTTCACTCCCAACTTAGTGTTTAAGCTCACACCAAACTTTTACAAGTGTTTTCAAGGCTCACATTATAAACCTCATAAGTGTTTTCACTAAAGCTAACACTCAAACCCAACAAGAGTTTTAGAAAAGATCACTACCCAACCTAACAAGTGTTTAATAGCTAACACCAAACCCTTTTGAGCAATGAATGCTCTTACAACAAACACACAAGGTGTTAAATGAAAATTTAAAATTTGAGAAGTAAATTTGCAAGAGTTTTGTTGCTAGAGAGGTTGTTGGATGTCTTGAAGGCTCTTAATGAGGGGTATTTATAGTTTTTCTCCATAAAAGAGCTGTTAAAAAAAGTATGGATCAAATCTCTCTTCAATAGCTACAAAATCTGCATTAAATGCTCTGTCAGATGAAAGTAGCAGTCGCTATGCTTATATCACGATCACTACATTCATATTGCGGTCGCTACATGGTTTTAGTGAGCGCTATGTTCATATGTCTCCAATGGTTAGTGCCATGTGGCACAGTCCCGTTCGCTGGAGATGTTACTGTTGCAATTCTTGTCTGCCTTATGAAAGTTGCGGTCGCAACCCCTATGTAGCCGTCGCTATATCCATTTAGCGCTCAGAGCCGCGTTCGCGACTCTGACCGCGAACTCTTCTGGATGAATTGTGCCTTTCATGCCTAAAGCTGCATAGCGGTCGCGATTGTCTTGTTGCGGTCGCTATATTGATATTGCGGGTGCTACTTCTAAATTGCAGGCGCAATTTACAGGTCAAGTAACATACTTAGAGGAATTTCTAAGTTCTTCATTCTCAAGCATTTTTAAGTCATCTAAACTGAAAAAATACACTTAGATGAAATGTTAGATCACTTCAACTTGATTGTCAATATCAAATAGAGATTGACTTAGTTGAGAATCTCAACTTAGGTCAACAATAACATTTTTATGAGTTCATGTGTACCATAATATCACAGAAGCATAATTAATTAAAAAAAAAAATTATGTGCATTTATCCGGATTTCGTTTGAGTTCCTATTGATCTCATTATCTCAATAACCATCCAAATTGTCTTCCAATGGCATTACTGTTAATACTTAGGAACTGACTGGATCCATGATATTACACTGTATCAAGCAATATCATTACAACAGTGAAGTGAATGTCACTAGGCGTGACTTGGAAACCACCAAGCAGCTTCCGAATGAATCCTTCTCCACGTTCCTTACAAGGTGGAGGGCTAAAGCTGCTCAAATGGTAAACAGACCAACAGAACAAAAATAGGTGGACATTCTTATCAAGAACTTACTCCCAGCTTACCAAACCCATTTGTTGACCTAATACCCACCCACCTTCAAAGTTTTGGTGGCAATTGCATCAAGGGTTGAAGATTACATCTGAAGCGGATCATTTCAACCTAAATTCTCCACCACCAATCTGAATAGTGATGAAGAATCTGAACCTCATGACCTTTGAGGCTAAGACAGACATGCCTCGATCTCATCTTCCTTTTCAACTTGAAGTTATGATCAATGCATCTTCATCGAAGTGGAAGACATACCCCACCTCACCTCACCTCAACCTAAGTAAGTAAGTAGTATGTTATGGAGGAGTTCAAGCTCAACTAATCTGACCTGTATGAGAATGAGTCTAAGTCCAAATTCAAAATCGAGTCTAAGTCCATATTCATAGTCCATGTTAAAAATCTAAGTTCGAGTATGAGTCTGTCATTTATGAGTCTGAGTCTTTATACTATATTCTCCTTTTGCAATAAAACATCAATATTATTCATGCACTTCTCTATTCTCATCCTTCTTATTAACAATTGCGTCTTAAAAAAAAAATCAAAAAAATCAAAATCAAATCAATGAATTTTGAAAAAAATTTGCATTTCACCATGAAATCCACCATGATTTGGAAAAAATCAAAGCTTGAGATATTCTTGTGCCCACATCAGTAACCACTTCACCAACTCCTAACCAAAGGATATTCAATAAAGAGCACTAAATGGTGATCTATTCAGTTAGAGCAGTCAAAACTAAAGGCAATCCAATAAAGTTACAAATTGCACTTTTGGGTAATCAAACATAACACCTCAATAAGGGGCAATTTCAAAATGGATCTGATATCCCTACAAAGTTTCTCTCTAGACTAAGAATTTAATGGAATGATCTAGACAAAGGTCAAAGCCCCAAGATGAATGATAACAGCAACCCAAATCATGGTGGAATAATCTTTAAATGCCAAAATTCATTGATTAGCTCGCTAAGTTGAAAACCAGAAAGGGCAACTTAGGTAAAAATTAGAGCAAGCTCATCGAGTTGAAAACCCGAAAGGGCGGATCGGGAAAAAGTTAGAGCTAAAAAGAAGAGAAAAATCATCCTGATCAAATCATTCTATTCCTTATGCCTTTTATCCCATATTATGGGCATATCATCTTAAGTCATCATCTTCCAGCTAATCCCTCATTAGGGGCACGCCTTTCAAATTATCTTCTGTCAAATCCATCATGAGCATATCCTTCATGTCATCTTTCACGTTTCCCTTATCATTCAGTATGGGTATATCATTACTATCATCCGTCACGTCTCTTAGCTCAAGCAGCTAAGTAGCCCTTATCATTCATTAGGGGCATATTCTTCAAAATGCTTATCACAAAAAGCTAAATTGCTCCTACCATCCATCCAAAGAGCACGTCTTCTGAGTCGTCATCCAAATCAATTCAATGTCTTCTCAAGAGTCCTGTCACTCTAAGAGTCTATTCAAATCTTAGTCAATAAGATAAGTCATGCTTATCTTCTCCATAAATTATGCTACAAAAGCAAAATCATAAAGCCTCCCAAATACTTTCCAAAAGGTTTAACCTACCTTTCAAACCCAAGTCTTCTTGGTAAAATCTCATCTTCCAAATGCTAAGCCTACCAAAAACCCAAGTCTCCTTGGTAAAATATCATCTTACAAGGGCCAAGCCCACCAAAATTCTAAGCCTCTCAGGACTCATGATCTTTGAAGCCTAGTTTCCTTGGCAAAGCTAAAGTCAAATAATGACTCCTAGAGCCTGTCATCCTCAAACTGATTAAAAAGGGCCAAAACCAGTCAAAGCTCATCCCAAGTAAATCATATCATCCCTAAAGTCCAATTCCTTTGGACAAGCAAAATCAAGTGGCAATGTCAGTTGGTCTAAACACCTCTAAAAGTTATGTCCAAAAGCAGACTCTTAAGTCATATATAGACAATCCACAATCTTCACCTTTGAAAAGGAAAACCCTGACTGAGCCTTTTGAACAAAAAATCTTTTCCAAGCAATAACCTCCTTCAAGGCAAAACCTGACCTAGCCTTCCAAGATAACTTTTCAAGGCAAAATCAGACCTAACCTTCCAAGATAATTTTCCAAAAGCCACACTTGACTGAGCCTTCCAAAGTATGACCTCCTTCAAAGCCAAAACCTGACTTTGCCTTGACTTTCTCCTATGGAATAACAACTAAGTCACTATCCTTCATCATTCCAAAATGGGGGCACCCTCCTCTACAAAAATCAACACTTTTATACCAAGTTGACCGTTCAAAGGTTCAAGGTATCTAATTCATGATTTTTGCATAGTCAAATGCATTTCATATTAAACAGGTCACTAATCAGAGTTCCTGAAATAAGACGGATCATTAAATCCAAAATCCAGAAAGGACAATCACCTCTTCCTACCAAAAGAGGATAATCACCTCCTCATACCAAAAAGAACATTATCCTCCTATCAGAAAGGACCAATCCATCCAATCATCCCATCGGGTATGATCATTTTCAGATCTTCAGAATTGTCTACCAGACAAATCAATTCTAATAAAACTCAGACCCAGATTGGGACCATCCTCATCACTTCCCAAAGATACCGGGGGGCATTTCCTTTACCCAAACAGATCGAGAATGTAACTTTTATTTTCCCAAACAGAAAAAGAATATAGATTTTCCCAAATATGTCTAAACACTGACCTAAACATCACTTTGGTTCATTTTTCTCCATCCCTATTTTCCAGGTTCACTATCATCAGAATCGCCTTTCGGACAAGATAATTTTGATGAGGGGGCAACTGTGAACCCTTAAAATTGCACCCCCAGAAGAACAGTTTTCAATTACGAATCCATAGAATCAAATCGGATTAGAAATGGGCCAAAACGGATTAAATAGTGCAAAAATAAGGTCAAACCAAGCAAAAAATCGAACCAGGTTGAGCCAAGTCAAGGACCTCCTGGGCGGCAAGCAAAGTGTGCCGCAAGGGGGCGCGACACCACCGGCATGCCACAAGGGGGCGCGACATCGCCAGCATGCCGCACGTGCCGCCGATGCTGCCACCTACCTCCTCACCATATTTTCTCTATAAATAGCCCTTCACTCCTTCACAATTGAAGAAGTTGGAGGCTTTGGAGAGGAAAGAGAGAAAAAGAATACCGAAAAAGAACTGTCGATTTCTTTGTTTAAGATCCAATTTTTGAGTTCCTAATCCGAAGTGGAGCTCAGATCCGGAATTAAGCTCACCTCATTCATGAAAAAGCCAAGAAAAGCAAAGGTAAAATTCATTTCTCTTACATTTTAAAATTCTAAATTCAGAACTAGAATTTGTCATCTTATTACACCTTATTTATGTCTAAAACTGAAAAGATCTAAAATTTATTAATCTAAAATCTGAATTAAATTAATAAACCAAATCAA
>CATKHJ010298706.1:0-14033 GCA_949750685.1 Vernicia montana
ATCAACTTAATATTTCTTTAGAATAAAAAAAATTAATAAATAAAACATGTGTATGTAATATAATATTATAAATAATAAAAAGTAATAAATTGGTGATAAATTTGAAATATATAGTTGATCTTTGTATCTATAAAAGTCTGATAAAATCGTATTAAAATGAAATAAAATTTGGTCATTTTGATTTCATCTTGTAATAGATAATGAAATTGGTTTATTTGGATGGTCAATTATTTAAAATGATGTTGCATTTAAATTTGAGTTTCAAGAGCAAAAATATTAAAAATAAACATGACAAATTTCAAATGATTGTTCAATTATTTCAGGTGATTATTATTGAAATGGTCTATTTTATTAATTATTTCATTAGGAATTTAAATTTTTGCTTCTAGTTAATTTTTTTGCTGTAATAAAAATAATATATATATATGAAAAAATGAGATAAACTCATTTTTTTTGAAATTAAAACAATACAAAGGCTAAAATAATTTAATTAATAGTAATAATAATAATTAATGAAAAGATAGCATGAAATCCAACCAAAATCAATTGCCATCATCAATAATAAAAAAAACAAAAGTAACAAAATGCAAAGGGTATATTTTTTTTTAATAAAAAGTAAAAAGAGAGCATAAAAATAAATGAGAGAGGGTAAAAACATAAAAAAATAAAAGTAGGAGTAAAATTGTAATTAAAAATTAAAAAAGAGTACATGGGGTAATTTCCTCTAAAATTTTTTCCTAAAATAAAAAAATTTAAAATTTAAATTGGACTGTTGGGCCTGTGTTATTAATCCAGACCTTGAGTGTGAATGGTCTCTCGAGTTGGAAATATCAATTGGAGCTAAATTAATAAAATAAAAATCGAACCGTTGGGCCGTGTCATGACCCATTATCAATGTTTAATAATCTTGGCCCGGCCTACCATTGAAAGTTTGTGTAAACTCCCGCTCGAATTCAAAAACCAAATCAGCACTTGAGTAGATCTATCGCCAAGACACAGAGAGAGAGAGAAATGGAGCTCAACGAGGAAGAAAGGCAATTGATGAAGAAAATCGCCAAAATCCTCGACGAAACTAAGGCCTCAAACGCTATACACATCCGAAAGCTCAAAGAACTCTCCAATCTCCGATCAAAATCTCCATCCCCGCCCCAATTCGCAGTTGCCTTTTCCAAAACCCTAATCCCTCTTTTCCATATTCAGCGTCGCACCATTTCCGCTGAGCGTATCATTCGCTTTGTATCAGTCTTTGCCAGTACTCGTGACCTCAACAGTGCCTCTGCTTGCGATGAGTTTCTAGAGGAGTTTTTGAAGTTTTTACTAGTTGCTGCCATGGCAGCTAATAAGACAGCAAGGTTTAGGGCTTGTCAGATTATCTCTGAGGTACGTTATTTTTTAATTTTCCGTTTAATTGAGAGTTGCTACCTTGATTCTGCTTCTTAATAGCTATTTTGCATTTTACATTTCCTTTTTAATGGTATCTGTAATCTGGTTTTTAATTATATGAAAAATTATGAATTAGTTTTGTAAGAAACTGCCATTTTTTTTTTTCTGTTTTTTTTACTTTCTTTGGCGATGATTTTGTTCGTGCTTTTGTAGATCATAATGAGGTTGCCCGATGATGCAGAAGTAAGCAACGATCTTTGGGATGAGGTTATAGAATGTATGAAGTCACGGGTTGGGGACAAGGTTCCTGTTATCCGTACATTTGCAATTAGAGCACTTTCACGCTTTGTAAATGATACTGAGAACAGTGACATTCTTGATTTATTTCTTCAGGTGCTTCCTTTAGAGCAGAATGCGGTGAGTGTACCCTTTGGTTTCAGTTGAATCCAATTTTTCTTGGTAATAATTTTAGACTGAAATTTTAACTATATTTCTATATTGTTTAGTTAGAAAGTGATCATTTAGAAAGGTCATGTGTTCAACAAAGTGTTTATCTGTGAAAACAATGGAATGCGAGTACAAAGTGTTTATCTGTGAAAACAATGTAATGTGAGTGCAATATGACATTTGATGGTCTCAATTCATTCTCAGAATACATGGGCTTTCTTAAGCATTTCCCATGTACTAAACTATTGGAAATGATGTATGATAGTATGGGTTGATTGGTATGTAGTGATTTCAACATGTGATGAAATCGTTACTTGCTCTGTCTGTACTTGTTATGACTCTTAGAGGTGCTATCTTCATTTACTTTTGAAGTGTGTGTGGAAGGAAAATTTCTGTCTTTTTAATTTGTTACTGGAAGATATTAGTTCATTTAGTCGGCGAATAAAAAATGTGAACTTTCTCAGATATGAACTTGAAAGGACTAATTATTTAAAACAATAATAACCATTATGGACCGTGTCTCAATGTCTTGATTTTGTTTTGACCTTCCATGTCATGATGCATAAATTTTCATTTTGGTCAGACCATAGATCATATTTCACTGCAAATTTCTGATATTGTGAAGTTTTGATTGTCCTCTTTCTCCAAAATTAAACAGTATCTTTTTTTCCCCTTGCTCTCCAAAATAATGAAGAAGGTAAAATAATTTTTCTGAAACAATTTGAAATTATGAATTATTAAATGTTCTATCACACTTATCAGTTGTCACGCAGCTTGTTTTATTATGAATTGGATATTTAAGAAAATTATTAGTTGCCAGCCTAACTGTGGCATGTTTCCAGGAGGTTCGCAAGACAATTGTGTTAGCTTTGCCACCTTCAAATGCAACTTCATTAGCTATCATTAATCGCACTCTGGATGTGAGTGATTCAGTCCGCAAATCTGCATACTGTGTTCTATCTGATAAATTTCCTCTTCAAAGTCTCAGGTGAACTGATTTGTAGTTTCAGAAATATTTTATAGCCCTTCCTAAAACCTCTTTGACTGTTATAATTGTTCTTTGTTGAGGAAGATATAACATCTCAATTTAGAATTTGTGTGACTTGCAGTGTTTGATCTCATCATTGTAGAATCTATTGTCTTGTCATTATTTGATTGCAAGGCTTTGAGCAACTGTCAACCTCCAGTCCTAATCACAGATTACTACAGCATGGCATGTTGATCACACATCTAATGTTTACCATTTGTATTTCCTGCCTTTTTTCTGATAGCATAAAGCTCAGGACAGAAATTCTTCAAAGAGGCCTTGCTGATCGTTCTGTAGCTGTTTCAAAAGAATGTTTAAAGTTGATGAGAGATGAGTGGCTTTCTAAGTGCTGCAATGATGATCCTATAGAACTTCTCAAGTACCTTGATGTTGAAACCTATGAATCAGTTGGGGAATCTGTGATGACTGCTCTTTTAAAAGATGGCTTACTGAAGTTAGGTGATGGTCAAAGTATCCGGCAGTACATATCATTGACCCGTGGTGAAAATGAAGGTTAGCAGAAGTTTTCTTTATTTCTGATCAAATTGTTGCAGGAGCACTTTTCTCTTCCATTCTTTTTCTTTGATGATCTTGTCTTTTTGTGGCCATTTTCAATTATAATGCAAGTACAGGCTGAGGACTGCAGCTTGCTGAGTTTTGTTCAACTTAGCATATGTCTTTTGTTTAATCAATCATGGGAGATTCTTGGTTTTTAGTTCATCAGCATCCTTGACATGGAAATTCAAGTTTTTGATAGTTTTCAAGGAGACAAAAAAATCTTGAAATTCTGATTGCTGAATTTCTTTATATTGGAATTTAACAGACAGGAAGCAGAATATTGGTGGCTTTTGCATACATGCTAAGCAAACTGCATTCTGAGGCATAGTTTATGGAGGAGTTGGCTAAGTTATTTGTTATACTCCCATCAAGCTGTTAAACTGAAACTTTTCTCTGATTAAACAGACAATCCATAGACAAGTTTATGCTTTCTCCAGACACTTTCTCATTGTATGAAATAGAATATGGTATTTTGGAAAGGGGGAAAGGGGTTTACTGGAGTTATTTGGGGTGTTTGGAGGGCATACTTTAGGGTGTACAATTGAATTCTCCTGTTTAATTCCATTCAAATTTAGGAATAGATTTTCTAACTATTTATTATTTTGTGCCTATAGTTGTTACCAAAAATTTCTGAAGAAGGCAAAATTTCCATTAAACTTCAATCTACTCGTGAAAATTTCTATAAAATCGGAAATTTCAACTTTGTGATGTCTTAAAGACTTGTTATTTATTGTTTTCATTTCTAGTTGCTTATATCTCTTTTCTTACCTTCTAGTGATTTCTAAGCTGGCATCATGCAAGAGGCTTAAAAAATCAATTTTTCTAGAGGATTTGAATAAGTGGATTCCTATAGCCACTCAAAGACAGACTTATTTTGCTTGTTCAGGTTTCATCAATTTTCATGGCTTGTGTTGCTAACCAGCATCCTAACGGCTTCTCATATTGATGACAGGAGAATCAGCTGATTTCAATGTAAGCATCCATCTAATGGAGCCAGAATTTGCTCTTTATTGGAAGACTGTGTGCAGGCACTTGCAGACAGAAGCACAAGTAAGTGTACAGTGGGTTTTGCTTTGTTTCTATCACAATTTTCTTTAGGATATTTAGTTTCTTCTTGATTTCCTTTTATTTTATGTTTGGAGGACAGAATGGAGTGGCCATGAAAGAAACTTATCTAAAGTTTTTTTCATGAGAAAGGCTGACTTTTACAATGGTAGTCTTTCTATTTTCTCTCTTATTGGACCACTGTAATCACTGTGACATGAAAAGTTGACAATTTTTTGGGAAACTAATTCATATCTCAGTAACTTCATAGGCTCTTGTTTTGGATGTTTGTGGGCTCTCAATATGAGTTCTTGATAGGTGAATATCTGCTGCTGGATTGCTAATAATAGTGCAGGAAAAAAGCTGTTTTTGCATACAATGTGTAGTGTATGGAGATAGGGTCTGTAATGCATAAAAGTCTTCCCTTGCACAGTTTTGGTAACTTCAATTGCATTTTTGTACCTTAGGAGATAAGGCTGGCAAGGGAAGACTTTCATGCATTACAGACAGAAGAATTCCTTGAATCAAGAAAGACATTAATATCTCAAATATGTTTTGACAATTATTCAAAATTTTAAAAAAATACATTATCTTCAATATCTTCAAGGTGCTGTCTCGAAAGTCCTGTTTATCATACTAGGGTTTTACTATTTAATGGAAAATTATTTCCCAATAGCCACCAATTACTTGTCTGGTTTTGACTGGCTACAGCTACCCCATTCCTGACATATGACTTTCAAAGTTTCAGTCTTAAATTTTTTTTTTTGGGTGTTTGGCTTGGAATTTTGTAGAAATCTCAACTTTCAAATATTAAGAAATTGTGGACACAAGAAGACATCAACCTCTTTAAGATGGCTTGAAAGGGATAGGGCTGCAGTAGATCTAAGTTCTGAATCTTGGCAAACAGAAAAAGAAAGTGATGGCTGACTGTTCTTTTCTATTTTCCCTTTGAGGACATGAAATCATTACATGCATTCTGCTTGACATACAAGGTTGCACCCCACCACCTTTAAACGGTTGGTGCAAATCATTTGATAATTAGGTTTATCTAGTTATTCTGATGAATCATGTCTTATGTAAAGCTTTGTAGATAAGCCACAATTTATGTTCATTTCAATAATTAGGTATGAATTCCCATAAAGGATTCTAAGTTTTTTGGGCATTTTGATATGCTTGTAGGAAAGTTATCATGCTCTAAGATATCATTCTGAATTTTTTCCCTTTGATTAAAATGTGATTGAACAGGAAAAAGGCTCTGATGCTGCTGCTACAATGGGGACTGAAGCTGCAGTTTATGCAGCTGAAGCTTCAGATAACAATGACCTTCTAGACAGGATACTTCCTGCAACAGTTTCTGATTATGTGGTTTTGGTCAAAGCTCATATAGATGCTGGTGGGTGGTTCTGGTATCCCATATTTTAAATAATTTTTTATATTCTACTGCATATTCTAATTTGACATTGATACTTTCAGGAGCAAACTATCGTTTTGCATCTCGGCAACTACTATTGCTTGGTGCAATGCTTGATTTTTCTGATTCTACAAGCAGAAAAGTTGCTAGTTCGTTTGTTCAGGAACTATTGCACAGGCCACTTGATCATGATGTGGATGATGAAGGAAACCAGGTTGTCATAGGAGATGGCATAAGCCTTGGTGGTGACAAAGACTGGGCTGATGCTGTGTCCAGTTTAGCTAGGAAAGTCCATGCTGCTACTGGTGAATTTGAAGGAGTTTTTCTTGGGGTTGTAGAAGAGCTGGCCCGACCTTGCAGGGAGAGAACAGCAGACTTCATGCAGTGGATGCACTGCCTGGCTGTTACTGGTCTTCTCTTGGAAAACACAAAATCATTGCACTGGCTTCAAGGGAAAGCTATGGAACCTGCTGAAATCGTGCAATCTTTATTGCTTCCTGGGGTATGAAAATATTGCTTTCCCCCCCTTTTTTTTTCCAGCTAATCATGCCTGTAGAAATTCTCAAGAGCTTTGACAGTTGGGACATGGCCTTTATTTGCTTAGATTAAGGCTTAGTTGAGTGGAATTCTATTGTCTATTGACACAACTTGGAAATGAGTGCTTGGCAATGATGCCTGAATTTATTTGACACTTGCCCAAGTTTGATGTGTCAAATGTGTTCAACAAAAAGATACTTGCCTAAGTCAGACATGTCAAATGTGTTCAACAAAAAAATCGTCCAACATGTGCCCAACTCACTTTTTATGTGGTAGGCACTCATTAGGCACTGAATGGGTTTTTTTTGCTATAAAAATTAGCTCTTAGTGCATATTAATAAAGTAAAGAAAATAGCAAGTAATGTTGAAAGAATGCTTTCAGGCTAGGAATCACAGACACTTCCCTGGACCTGCTGTGCCGATGTCCTTGGTGTGTTGGACATGGGACCAAGCCTGGGACACGTGTATGACATGCCATGTGGATTTTATTTAAATTTTTTTTTAAATGGACACATTGAGGATATGTCAGGAACACACGTTTCGGACACAAGGACATGGCAAGGAAATTTTTTGGGCTGACATTATGATTCTAAAACTTAAAATTTTAAACTTAGAAATCTTAGTAAGACAAAGCATTAAAAACTCAAACATTTCAATTTCAACTCCTCTATTACCTAAACAACACGATAATTAGAAATAATTTTGAAAATGTCAATGAGATGGAAGATAAAGGAGGAGTGGAAGATCAAAAGACATTAGCTTATTGCATTATGCACATGCCTTTTTTGTCAAAAAAAATTTAGTTTACATATAAAACTTTATTCTGAGTTGTTAGTTCAATCCCTAGATTACGAACTCTAAATGAATTGTTATGAACTAGAATACTTCTTATATTTTTTTTTTATAATATTAGAAATATAATAATTTATGTTTTTTTTTTTTTTACGTGTCCTATATTTTTGAAAAATGTTGTCACTGTTGTCCCCATGTCCATATCTGTGCTTCCTAGCTTTTAAGTCTACAATTGATGTCAAATATTTAATTTCTATGTTACAGAATACCAATTTTTGGAATTCAATGTTATGAATGGACTTTTCTTATATTTATACTGTGTCTCTATCATGTTGTGTCTTGAATTTTTTAAAACTGCATTGTTTGTGCTTATGCAGCATAGGTGCTTGATGTATCTTGTTTTTATATTTAACTATAACATGCAATTTCTGATTTTCCCCCCTTAATTGCCACGGAAATTGAATTTGTCTGATGTAATTTTGTCAAAAGTATACACTTTTTTGCTGATGTTTTACATAAATAGGCTATTTGGAAAGCAAAGAAAGTTGAGCATAGAGCTGCCATGAAGAGTGTTCTTTTATTTCCATGCAACAACCTAGGGTCATATTTAAGAATAGGCATTATGGTCTCATTCTGCAAATTCATATAGTTTGAGCTGCATGTCCAATTCAGTGTCCATATAATGTTTCTAAAAACTGATTCTGGAAGATATTAACTAGTGATCTGATATACGGATGCAGGCAAAACATGTTCACTTGGATGTGCAGAGGGTTGCCATCAGGTGTCTTGGCCTGTTTGGCTTGTTAGAGAGGAAGCCAAGTGAAGAAATAGTAATGCAACTCAGGCTTTCTTTTTCCAAGGGTCCTGCTCCAATTAGCATAGTGGCATGTAAAGCATTAATTGACCTTGGCATGTGGCATGGCCTCCAGGAAGTTGATAAGGCACTAGGGGAGGAGCATATATCTCAACTTCAGAATGGCAAGATAGCATTTAATCCTGTAAACTTTTCTGATGCTGATGAGGATTTAGATATCGAATTGCTTGATCTCTTATATGCTGGTCTTGACAGAAATGATTGGGAAAAATCTGTAGATGGTGATGAAAATGAGACAGTGAAAGCCATTCTTGGTGAGGGTTTTGCTAAGATTCTTCTTCTTAGTGAAAACTATCCAAGCATACCTGCCTCTTTACATCCTTTGCTTTTAGCCAAGCTTGTTAATTTGTATTTCAGCAATGAAACAAAAGACCTGCAGAGGTGAATGTTGTGTCATTGCCTTTTGATGATTAACATTATTATCATTTTATATGGATAGTTGTTAACTTGTTTTCTTCACCAGGTTGAAGCAGTGTTTATCTGTGTTTTTTGAGCATTATCCTTCCCTCTCAGCTAATCACAAGGCAAGAGTTTAGCACATGATGACATCTTACATTGTGCATTTTAAGGGCATAATCTTATGAATCTTCACCCTATTATATTTTATTTTTTCTATTTTCACAAATATTTCAATTCTGCAATTGCAGAAATGTTTGTCCAAGGCTTTTGTTCCTGTCATGCGTTCAATGTGGCCAGGCATCTATGGCAATGCTGGAGGTGTTGCCTCTGTGGTATCTAATTTGCGTAAGCGGGCAGTCCAAGCATCACGATTTATGCTTCAAATGATGCAGGCCCCTTTGTTTTCTAAACAAACTGAAATTGAGGATGAAAACGGTAGTGCAGAATTACCAGAAGTTATAGATATCTCCTCAAAACCTTCATTTGAATGTGGAGAGGAGGGACTTGCAATACGCATAGCTGCTGAGGTGACCTTTTGCAACTGATGCCCTTATTACTATATAACAATTGTTCTTGAAAATTGTAAATAATCAACTTTGAAGCATATAATTTTACTTGTTTTTCATGTTCTTAAGCTGTTAATATTGTTGATGCATTTCTCTCTCTTTCTGGAATGGATCTTGATCACACCCATTGTCTGCTTTGAGCCTGGTTTTGCACTCAAAGCGAGAGAAAAGCTCAAGTATACAAGTGAGAGAAGATCACTAATTTCTCAGTGGTTTTTCACCTTTTCTTTTTAATAAAAATGGCTTTTCTAAACAAGGAAGTGACTACCTATGTCTGATGAACTAAATCTGCTGGATACCATTTTGTCAGATGTTTTCTTTGTCCAAAATGTAAAATGGAATTTGGATGGTAAATAGTGTTTGTCAGGTGCATGCGCTATTTTTACAGCATCAGAAACCTGCTTTGAGCGTGGTTTTGCACTATTTTTACCTGTGCTTATTACATTTAAGACCCTTGTTTTGGTAGATATTTTTGCAAATAATACTTGTTTGAATATTGCTTGATTTCCTTCAAACATGTTAATTTGTTATTCTTGTGCTTTGGTTAGGTGGCAAGCTTCAATGTGAAGAAGACACCTGCTGAGAGATCATACATCTCAGCACTAAGTAGAATACTTGTCTTGCTTCATTTTCGGTCATCAGAACAAGGAGCAATAAAATTAATGAGGCAGCTTGTGAATCGTGTGGCTGATTCTGTATCAGCAGAGAAAGATCTTGTAAAGGACTTGAAGCAGATGGCTGAACGTCTCAAGTCATTTGATAAACAACCAGATGAGGAGCTGTTGCAAGATCAAGCTAATCTTATTTTGGGTAAGGTCCTATTATTCTTGAGAAGAGCTTAGAAGGATGTATTTATTTTAGTGGCAATTGGCTATCTCTGGTAACTCTAAGTTCAGGTTCAGAAAAGCAACATATAAATAGCATTAAGTTCATCCAAGGTCATTGAACTTTATTATTAATTTACGTATATTCACTATAATCTATTTTATGTCAGAAAAATCACTCAACTTTAATTTTATTTCAACATGGTCAGATATATGGCATGATAACCAAGTAAAATTTTTTCTAATATAGTTCTCTGATTTAAAATTTGTTGAGTTGAGTTTTACAATTACAAAAAGGTTATAGGATATTTTTCATTTAGTCAACACAAAATGTAAATATTTGGCTAAAATTTTATGAAAAAATTTATCAATAGTTAATTATTGAAATAAAACTGAAGTTGAGTTATTTTGTTGACATGAATTTAAGTTTTGTGACTGTTGAAGTTTAATGACTATGAGTGAAATTAAGCCCATAATAATAATAATTTAAAGTTCGAAGAAAAATTATATAATAATTTGCAAAACATTTTATATCCTTCCAGTTCCAGAAAGATGGATAAGTAGCTTTATAGTCTTATCTATATATATGTACTACTTGCATTATATTGTCCTTTAGTGTTGTTAATTAATGACTAGACTGATGAGTTGCTATGAGATTAAGTTTGTTTTCCTAATCTGATCAATGAATTTTCCATGAAATTGAGTCCGCATGTATCTACTGTTGTTTCAGTTGCCAGTACAGTAATCTACACTGTTCATTTAATAAGTTTGTTTTGTGATATAGTTCCAATTCTTTGGCATGCTCCTCAGCATTTGTTTATTTTTGTAGGGAGGTTGGAACTGGACTTGAACTTGGATGCTGATAGCCCTGCTACTATCCCACAAACTCCAGCCATGCAACGAACAGCTAAAACAACTCGCTCCAGAAGACGAGTGAGGCGTGATGAAGAGACCTCTTCCAATGAAGAAACCTCACCCACTACCATTGTTCAGACCATTCCTGGCTCTGCAGGTAGCCGGTCACAGCGGGCAAGCAAAACTGCAGCCCTAACCAAGATGACTGCCAATAAAGTTGTTAGGATAGATGAATGTGACGAAGAAGAGGAAGAAAGTTCAGACGTGACATCAGAGGAGGATTCTGATGACACTGACCACTATGCAGAATGAAGATTTTACAGGTTTATCTGCAAATGCTGTGCTTTCTCAGCACTACAGTCTGTTGTTGTATGCCTCTCCTTAACTTCTGATTGTTTTGTACATATAGTGAGATGTATTCAGTAGTAAAGTTGGGTGTGTTGTTTAATCAGCCTAAAATTGATATTATTCTATTGAAGTTCACCAAATGTCAAGTATATCACAATTCTGTACCACATTATTTACTACATAGTGAATCAGCTCATTGTTGTCATTGTTCTTGCTAGTTTCATATCTAAAATTTGAGTATTCGGAAATATACAATTCAACACCAGCTCAAAATTTTAAATATCTATTAAAATGAGAAAACACGTAGGATTTTACTTGGTTGCTATTACCTTTTTAATTAGATGTAAGATTGAAAATAATTGATTTTTAATGAGAGAATTAAAAAAGTTATGATTATTAAATATAAAAAATAATTTTCTTTTTTCCTGTAAGAGGGATATTATAAAGAAGGGAAAAGAAATACTAGTAAAAATTATTGAACATAATTACTTAGGCTTATGACTACGGAGTAAAGGATATTCAATGAAAACTCATAATTTCCTTCACAAATTAAGAATCTATACTTTAAGTCTAAAATGGCTTTTTAGATCAATTTAAATTAGAAAATCTTAGGAGCAATATGTCCAATTTTGCTATAGGTGGAGTGCGAGTTTTACATGCTCTACAAGGGAGTCAAAATAGGACTTAATTAGATATAAAATAAAAAATTTTAGTTTAAATTGATTCAAAATATCATTTTAGAGCTCGTTAAAATTTAAAAAACAAATTGAGCGTTTATCTTTTTATCATCTATTTTCAGGTAATTTCTTCTTTCTTCTTTAATTTTCAAAAAAGTATTATTTATGAAATTAAAATTTCATCATTTGTAAATTAGAGCTTTTTATTTATAATATTTTTTTAATTCCACCTCTTGTATTTTAAAACGAATTTTATAAGATATTTTAGCAGTAAAAACTTTAGATCTCCCATCAAATTGGATAATAATATTACTTACAGTGAAGTGTATAAATAATTAAATATATAAAATCCACTTCAATTTAAGTAAGAGTATGCTTACTTATATTGGAGTGTGTCAAGCATTATCTTTTAATTTATTTATAACAATTTGTCTTATTTTTGTGTTAAGATGAGATTATTAGACTATTTTAAAAGTGACGTAACGATTCAAATCTCAACGATATTAAATTTCTCTTTTTCAATATATAAAAAAAAATTTACTTATAATAAAATGGCAGAAAATATCTAAAATTTCTTGTAAAAGGAAAATTTGGATTTTTATTAGATAATTTTGTTTGCATTTATGAAATAATTAATTTAAATAAATAAAACCTTCTCAAATCAAAAAGGTTGTTTGAGGATTCTGTACGCATCTAACTTTGAACTGCAACCACAATCACTTTGCAATTGCAAATGGTCCCATCACATCACAACCATAATTCTGACAAAGACTATTTTTTTTTTGCCACGTCTGACAAAGACTAATTGGAGATAATGGTAAATTACTTTTCACTGTTAAGTAAAAGAATAATTTGTATTATTATTTAGAATTTTATTATAAAAGTTTCTAATTCTGCACAATAAAATATAATTTAGCGGTAAATACATATTTTTTTGAATAATAAATTTATGATCGATTTTTCTTTTCTAATACTAAAAAAAAAAAAAAAAAAAAAGAAGTTTCTAATTCTATGTATTTCTAAATTTAAAGAATATATAGTTGTGAAATTTATAAACATTTTAAGGATAGCCACTATAATTTAATAAAAAAATAAGGGAAAAAGATATCCATATTTAAATATGTATAAAGGCTGATTAAATAAAAAGTTACAAAAGGAGATATCCCATAAAATTAATAATTCAATAATCCAACGTATGTCTCATAATATGTTTCTCTATTACTAATTAACAATACAAGGTGTAACGAGGGAAAAGCTATCCAATTTAAAGAAAGAAAGAAAAAAAAAAAAAAAAAAAAGCAAAATGAACCAATTGGGTCCACTACTTATACAAAAATAATTTAATAAATAAAAGCAGAAAAATGATAAAAAAAAAAAAAAAAAAAATCAACATCATGCATGTTTGTTTCTTTTCAATTAGTGGATATGAAGTAGTGCCTAGAATGAAAGCAAACAATAGGAAGAGCAAAGATGTCCACTCTATATATGGTTGCAAATTTCTTTCTTTATGGACACATACCCTTAAGGGATTTTTACACAAATAATTCAAGAATTAAAAAAAAATAATTTTTTTAGTCTCTAATTTTTTATTTTATAAAAATAGCCTAAACTTTTCTCTTCATTTACAAATTTAGCTTTTTTTCTTCTCTTTACTTATCAAAATCATATTTTTTTTTCTCTTCACCTATAATTTATTGGTTCCACTTTCTTTTAAAATTAAAAATTAATTTAATCATATTAAATTTTATTTATGAAAATTCAAAATGAATTAACTACTAACCTATATTTAGCTTGAAAACTATATAATTCAAAATGAATTAATGATATTGGATTTTTCAAATTAGCTAGGTTTTGATTTTTTTTAAAACAAAAAGTATATAATAACTATTTTTGAATTTATAAAATCAATATAAATTAGAAACACTAATTTCTTATTAATACAATATAATTAGTATCTACTACTATTTATACAAGCTATGAATTTTGAAAAAAATTAAAAACTCACAGCAAACAGTATACGTTAAACAAAAAACAGTATACTTCTCGCAAATAATTAGTATCTAACACAAATTCAGTATACTTACACAATATAATTAATATCTACTACTATTTATACAAGTTATGAATTTTGAAAAAAATTAAAAACTCACAACAAACAGTATACGTAAACAAAAAACAGTATACTTCTCGAAAATAATTAGTATCTAACACAAATTCAGTATACTTGCACAATGTAATTAGTATCTACTACTATTTATACAAGCTATGAATTTCGAAAAAAATTAAAAAAT
>CATKHJ010298728.1:0-10309 GCA_949750685.1 Vernicia montana
ACTTACTTAAATATTATGTTCATTAAATTTGTATTAATGAAAAATTAGTAATATAATATGGATTAAATTTTAATAATACTAAGATATAACCACATATTACAATTAAACATTTTAAATTCACTATATATATATTTAGAAAGAATTTTTTTTTTAATATATGTTATGATTAATCAATGAGTAATAATAAGAAAGTGTGATGTATTAGTATGTAAGTTAAGTAATATTATCATTTTAATTGTAATTATATTTATATGATACTAATAAAGTTTTAAATTAAAATTTTGTTACTTGATGCTCAATTGTTTATTGAAAAAATAGTGTTTTTCTAATTAGATATTTGTTTGCTTTGAATGAGTGGTTAATTTTTGGCTAGTACAAAGTGGTTAAGTTTTTTCTCCTTACCTCAATAAAAATGTTATATTTATATTACTTCTTGTTTGAATTCCTTTAATTGTATTGTGCTAAATCAAAATTTGACTTCTTTTATTTTAATTAGAAAATTAACTTATGAATTATATTATACTTTAACTTGAGCAATAGCATTTGGAATTAATACTATATGATTTTGTTAAGTGGATTATGTAATATTAGTATATAATGAATAATTTTTTTTCCGAATTTCCATATTGGATTAGATTGGAACCGAAATATCCAATTCTCGAATTATATTGTTCCGAATTTTTTGGTTCAATACAATTTAGAGATTTTTTATTTTAGTTCCGGTTCTAATTATTCACAAAATCAAATCTCCGAAATTTAATCAAATTTCGAAGATTTGAATAGATCGAACCGTACTCAGCTTTAGGCGCAATAATTATAATAATGAATTGAAACAATAATTATTAAATTATGAATTGAATGTCCCTCTACTGTAATTTTAATAAACAAATTATATATGTAATATGTAATTTTTTTTTAGTAATGCAATTTTTAAAAAATATGCATGCATTTTTATCATAAAATTTTGTTATGATTTAATTTATAAATAATATATTTAACTTAATAATGTTAAATTATTTTTTCTCCTTATATAAGATGTGCAAATATATTATATTATAACACAAATTACTATATTTATGCATAATATAATAAACAAATAAATATTTTTTTAAAATATAATTAATAATTTAATATAATTTTTACTCGAGGAACGATTAGTATATTATATTAAAAATAATTATTCATTTTGTATAAATATATTATTTTTTTAGCATCATAAGTGTATTAATGATTAATTAAAAGCACTTAACTC
Organism: Vernicia montana; assembly: GCA_949750685.1. Classification (NCBI taxonomy): domain Eukaryota; kingdom Viridiplantae; phylum Streptophyta; class Magnoliopsida; order Malpighiales; family Euphorbiaceae; genus Vernicia; species Vernicia montana. The sequence continues at coordinate 1,253 of CATKHJ010298728.1, forward strand.
AATAATTAATACTTATTACTTTAAAAATAAAAATCATCAATTATATATATACTTGATTGACACGTCATCTAAATTGAGAATTTCAATTCAATTCAATTGATTTTAAATGACTTAGTTATTATTGTTATTATTACTGTGGGTTTAATATTACTGTATAAATTTAAAATTAATTTAATTATTATATATTTTTAATTAACCAATGAGTTAAGCCTAAATAATCAAGTATCAATTGTTAAATTTTAATAGCACTCAAAGAAAAAAAAATTGTTTAAAACTCTTGAAATTCAAGACTAAAGGGCAATTACTGTCTTAATAAAAAATACAATTAAGCTATTAAAAGTTGAAGAGCATATTGTCATACATTTGTAAAACTTTAAACAAACCTAACTTGTTTCTAATAAAACCAAAATTCATTTCAAGTCACATAACATATTAATTAAACTAATATTTTGATAACATAAATGTTGGTAAAAAACTTATTCACTAATTTCCTAATTTTCACCATAAACACAAAACCCTAAATCTTAAAATTGCTGCTTCTCAATCTACAAATGCATCAATTAAACACCCAATATTTCAACAAATTCAGAAGGAAAAAAATGCAAATTAAACTAAAATCAAAACAATCTAAAAACAAATAAGGAACTCACTTAGAGTAGCCTCTAGCCAAAAAAATAAATAAATAAATAAATAACTCACTTAGAGTAGCCATGGCAGCAGCCCCAACATCATCAATTAGAGTAGCCATGGCTCCTATGTGCCAATTTCAATTTTGCTCTACTCTTGCTTTGCTTTTATGAACCAATTAAATGTGGCTCACAATACTCAACATTACAATTGCAATACTACAAAAATAAACTAAAAAAAGTCAAATACTAATCCATAAACGAATAAAGCACTAATTTAATTTTAACACAATAAGATCATTATCATAAATTATAAGCTATTATTACATCTCTGTTTGGCTATTTTCCTTACATGGATCTCATACACCATCTCAAGAACCCTAATAACTCTCATAAATATACACGGTATTTATTCCCATGTATTTCTATTAATTAAAACACCAACAAAACTCATTTGTAGTTAGATATATTATTTTTGTCAAATTGAACTTGATAAACTTTTTATTTATCAAACAAAAAAATTTATCAATAATAAACAATTTAGTTAACAAAATTTTACTTTTTGAAAATCTAAGATAAAAATTAACACCATTTATGAGTATCTAATCAAAGCATAAAACAAAGAATATATATTATATTAGTAGAAAAGAAAAGTGAGAAGCTTTTGCAAGTTAATAATCTCTAAAAGAGATATTGTATTGGCAATTTTACTGAATTAAGTCAATAATTCCAAATCCATATGATGATAAAATTGAACAATGTTAAACTAACATGTATATATTTTAAATTAATAGAGATGCAATCAGTTACAATAAAAAAAATTATCAAAAGCTGGAGTTTTTGTAAGAGGGATAGAACAACTATTTTGAAATAGTCATGCTTTCGAGGGAGTTGAACAGCCAACATTAAAAAAAATATATATTCTACACTGTACATAACGAAATACATTAAAGTAGATTATCACTTACTCGTCATTTTCAATTTATCTATTTATTCCCTTAGCACCTCAGGATCCAAAATGCCCACCTCCCGTGTCTTCTTTCTTTCCTGTTTGTTCTGTCAAAAGGCAACAATTGCATAAGATTTCATTCATCCAAGTCCAACAGAAGCTAATGGAAACATAATTTACGAAAAAAAATCTAAAATCTGACTAATTAAACTAAAGTAGATGCAAGTAGAAAATCAACTATACTCTCCAATCATTATAAAGCCAAATTGAACCTTATATGCTCAAGCTGTGATCAATCATCAAAACATCTTAAATTTTACAAAGCTTAATTGAAGTAAAGTTACTGAAAAAAACAAATCCAGAAATTCAAATTCTGTTTTTATTTCTCATTATTCTCTTATCTCCGAAATCAAAATTCCAATTATAGAAAAACTACTCGACAAATTAACAAAAATTATCTAATATATAAAAATAAAAAAATGAAATTACCCATTTTAATTCCTTCTTGTGAAGCTCCTTACGGTAGGTGTCTACAGGGTTCATAACTTTGCCTCACTTCGTCATCTTCATCTTCTAAGTACAAAACTAACTCCTTACGTTTTTCCCTTTTTTTTTTTTTTTTTTTTTTTAGTCAGTTTGATAAAAAATCTCAAATTAAAATTCTCGAATTTCAAATTTCCATACAAAGCATGTACAACCTACAAAAGTAACTTTATAAATTAATTTCATTATTAATATTAAAATTAAATATAATTTATCAAATTTTATTTAAGAAATAATAAATAAAAATTTTATTTGACTTAAAATTTAAAAAAAAATTAATTAATTGCCTAAATTAATTTCTTATTCTATTTACTCTTTTTTTTTTTTGCAAAAAATTGATAAGGGAGTTAAAATTTTAAAATTATATATATATATATATATATATATAAGTAAAAATGAAAATCTGAAAATAAAAAATGGAAAGCAAGTAACAGTGGTGAGCAGATTTGCCAACATTTTTTTTAAGGGTAAAAATAAAAATATTATATTTCATAGTCTAAAAAATATCAATTCTTTAATTATTTGTGGAATATGTAATCCATAAAAATAATGAAATTGTAATTCTATGAAATTAGTATTTTTTTTTTATCTAAAATTTAAATTAAAGTAAAGAATAATTAATCCTTACATAATAGCTATTATATTTTTAGTCAATTACAAAAAACAATCATAGTCTAAATTCTAATAAAACAGGTGGAATTTGCAAAGAATTTCACAATTTAACACAAATAAATTTTATTGACAAAACTACCCTTACAATTTTTTTCTCTTCCTTTTCCTTCTTATTTCACAAACACAAATTTTTTATTGCTTTTTTTTTTTTTTTCCTACTCTCATCTTCTTCCCTTTTAAGGATAGCAATGGAGTGGGGCGGAGGCGGGAATACCATCCCCCATCCATATCCCTGCCTCACATACGGAAACTATTTAATCCCCATCTCCGTTCCTCACTTGAAATTTTGGCTTTGTTTTATCTCATTTTAATTTTATATGCTTTTAAATAGTGAGATCTAATTGATAAAATTTTAAAATTTAGACTTTAATAAGATTTAAACTGATTTCAATATCTTTAAATTAAAACTTATATATATATATATATATATATATATATATATATATATATATAATTGGAGGTATTTAATTTGACTATTATAATTACTTATATATTTTTTTACATTTATAAAATTCATAAATATTATATGAAAAACAATAATAAATTTATGTAGAAAATATTAATATATTCAAACACACAAAATATGAAGAGATGAATCAATCCAATATAAAATTCTTTAGAATTGTCATGATGTGAGAGAATTATAAAGAGTGAGTGATAAAATTAGAAATTATAATACATATGTTTATATATATTTAAGGGTAATTAAGTAATATACTTTTTATATTAAAAATAATTATGTAAATATAATATCAGGTCTCCACAATGACAGAGATGGAAATCCTCATAGGGTGGGGAATACATTCCTCATTCCCGTTAACGGAGAAAAAATATCTCAATCTCCACCCTATAGAGATAAAAATAGGAGAATCACCGCAAGGAACGGGAATTCCCAGCTCTATTACCATTCTTATTCCCTCTTCACAAATATTATTTTTTCTTTTTTCCTACTTGTTTTGAATTGTTTGTTTAAAAAAATTATAGTTGACTAAAGTTGGTTAAAAAAATATTTTATTATCTTGTGTTACGGTAGTCCTTATTAAAAATATTATTATTTTATAGGTTATAAGATAAGTATAATTAATCAATATTATTTATACATTTTTCTTTAAAAGTTATAATAAGAGAAATCTAGGAAAAAAGGTAAACAAATATTCAATTTTAGATTTGTTTCAAATACAATTAAATGGAATTCAATTAAATTCTACATTTTAAGTTATGTCCTTCCAAACATAAAAATTCATTTACAAATGAATTATATTTGGAATTTATTTACAAATGAATTTCATAACCTAAATTGATTTGTTCAAACATAGCACTAGTCTTCAAACAAAAAAAAAAATCTCACCAATTTGATGAGAGATATTAAAGGGATAAATACCTCTATTGTACAGTCTATAATGTTATTTTGGTATATTCGACCTTTAATAAATAAATAAAAAATCACTCTCTATGATTAATATATGTATGCATCCACATACAATATATGCTCGAAATAAATATAATTAATGTCAATCAAGTGTGATCTATTTAGTTTTCTCATCCTCTTTAAGGATATGAAAAGTGAGAGATCTTAAATTTGAAACTGTTGTATAGTTTATTTCGGCCCATTGACCTTCCATTGTATATATATATATATATATATATATATAGTTTATTATAATAATTTTAAGAATTTTACATATTAAAAAATATAACACAAATATATTAGGTTTGTATAAAAGTAGTGTTTTAAAAATCGATCACTGATCAGGTCATCGGTTTACGATTCAACTGATCAAACTGATGGTTCGACCGATTGAATAAAACATTTTCATTTTTTTTTTGTCAGGTTTCTATTAATAGAGATTCGACATGTTAAAACCAATTAAAAATCAGTAAAAGAGTGGTTTAACCGAAAATCCAATTTTTTAGTGAACCGAACCGAACTGATCAACAATTTCTAATTCAATCGATTGAACTAACTAATTCAATCCAATTTTTAAAACACTATATAAAAGACATGATAAACACAACTAATAAAATGTTGTATATATTATATATAGGTGAGACTATGAGAGTGAAATTTCAAATCTTACATTGGTAAGAGATAAAGAAGTCTTATAGCTAGTTTATAATATAGGAAAATAATATATTGTAAGTTTGAATATGGAGAATAAATGAATTTTTGAGGGAAAAATAAGATTTTGATGACTTAAAATGTGATTAAAAATTAACTTTATGCCCTTATTCCGGGCCCCTTAAAATAAATTCTTCAATGTTCCATATTAAAATTAAGTTGAATGAAATAGACTTGTCTCTCTCTCTCTTTTTTTTTTTTTAACATAATAGATTTATATCTTACTGACTATTAGAGGATTAAATTTATCATAACCTATAAGTCATAGGAACAATAAATAATTGATTGGATATATATGAGATAAAATATATATATATATTTCACGTAAATAATAATTTTTCAAATATCCAAGAGTAGACATGAAAGTTCAAATTTAAACTAATAACAACACCTTATTGGTATTTAAAAAACAATTGAAATCTAAAAAGTACTATTTTCAATAAAAAAAAAAAAAACTATATTTTGTATATTGAAACTTAAATTTGAAATTTTAACTCCAAAAATAACTTTATATATACTACTAAACTAAAAATTCATTAATAAAATTAAACTTTATATTAACACCTATAAATATGTGTCCAATATAATTAATAATTGATATGATGCCAATTAATATATTGTTTTTCATTTAATGAGTGTAGTGTTATATAATTTTTAGCACTACAAAAAAAAAAAAAAAAAAAAAAGTGGATTAGTAACAGGAATCCGTTAGTTATCACGAATTAGTAACGGATCTAATCTGTTATTAAAAGGGGTGTGGTTAAATCCTAAAACCCCTTATTAATTTAGTAACGTTACTAAATTTGTGATAATCCATTACTAAATCACTGAAAATTTTCAAATTTAATATACATTACTAATTAGTAACGGATTGGTCTGTTACTAATTCACATTTTTCTTGTAGTGTAGAAACTATTATATCAAATTATTCTTATATTTAATTATATTTCGACTATGATTTAAAGTTGTAATTTTACATTTTTGGATACTATTATTACTATATTTTAACCCACGCTTTATGTGGTTATTTTATTTTTATATTATTATCGATAAAAATTTTTTTTTTATCTACTAAAATAAAATTTATTTTTTAATTTTGGATTAATATATAAATTAAATTTTATTGAAATAAAATTCTACTATCATTAATTTAATATTTATGTGTATATATATAAATATGCACTTTTTATGATATATCTTTCCATATTCATTTGTATGAATTATAATTAAATATATACAATTATTAATATATTTATAAAATAATTTATTATTATTTTTATTAAACTTATCATTATTAATTATTAATTAGTTTATTGAAATTTTCATTAATTGCACTTCAACATGATTAAAAATCAATTTTCAAAATTTTAAATTGGTGAGATGGCAAAAACTTGTGGTTTTAGGATTATACTCCTTCCGTTTCACAATAATTGTCGTTTTAAGAGGATGCACACATATTAAAGAATCTATTAAATAGTTTTAATTTTAATTAATATGAACAAATATATCCTTATTTTCTCTCACCAAATAAGAAAAAATATATGAAATATTAGAATTTGGATGAGGGTAAAGTTGAAAAAAATATAATAAATGCTGCATTGAACTCTTAAAACGACAAATAATTTGAAATAAAATTTTTTTTCTAAAACGACAGTTATTTTAAAACAGAAGGAGTATATGATATGATATAATTATTGGGTAAATGGCAACATTACTCATATATTATGTTACATAACATGCAAGGGAGGGGTAAAAAAGAAAAAGTAATTATCAAAACCTTCATTAATTAATTTCCACCAGTTTATATAATACTACATGTCTTAATTAGATGTCTAACTTCTCATACATTTATTGCCATCAAAATAAGTGTGTATCCTCCATATGGCTTCTCTTCTAGCCCTTCATCTTCTCATCATCATCTCTATCATATCTTTCTCTAAAGCTTCAAAATTCCCTTCACTTCTATCCGTCACTTGCACACCAACATTTGAAGAAAGACCATTATTCATGAACAACAAATCCATCAAAATCCTTCTTAATAATCTTACCTCTCATGTCACAAAAACTCGGTTCATAACCTCAACTTTCAGTCTTGGACTGAACCACTACAATGGAGTCATGCAATGCCTCCCTACTCTCACCCCAAAACTATGCATTTTCTGCGCCCAAAGAGCTAAACAAACCGTTCTAACTTTATGCCCAAATGCTAGCTCTGCAACAGCTTGGTTTGATGGTTGTTACCTTCAATATAATAATGACTATAGTAACCAAGCAGATCTTGAAGTTACCAATTGTTCTTGTTCAAACCAATTGGACCTGATTCATTTTGAATCAGATCTTGAAACGTTACTTCTAAGGCTAAGAGCTGATATTTTCAGCTTGCATAAGTTTTCAAGAACTGGGTATATTCGATATGATAATGTTAGCAATGTTTATGCATTTGTTGGGTGTGTTCAATCTTTATCCAAAGATTGTGATGTTTGTGTAGCAAAAGCTATTGGAAAGCTTTATGAACATTGTGGTGGTAAAGAAGGAGGCATTGTGGCTGCTAAACATTGTATTGTTCGATATGAGAGCTACCAGTTCTTCTCCTACTTTGACAACCATGGAGGATCAAGTGGTGTTAATGGTGGAGTACAGGTTGTAACTGTAAGGGATTGGAAGAAAGAGAAAAGTGGGGGCGGAGGAATATTGGATGGTCTGAAGGTGAAAGTAGGCTTGTTTTGGGGAATTGGAGTTGTTTGTTTTATGGTTATTGTTTGTTGTGCTTGGTTATTGAAAATATCAATTATCAATCAAGCTAAAGTTGCCGCATTTACATGAGGTGATTGATAGTATTTAAAATTAAAATTTTTAATATATATTTTAATTTTAAATTATTTATCAACTTACATATTACTTCCTTCGGTTTTTTTATTTGTTGTTTTTTTTTCACAAATATTAAAAAATAATTAATTACACTAAATTTTAAAAATAAGATGACTAAATTACCCTTATTGATTATAAAGTAATGAATAATATGTACATTAATTATAAAATAAATGATAATGTTAGAATTGAAAAAAAAAAATAAAGTCTTATTGATTTTTTAAAATGATAAATATTGTGAATTTTTTTTTCTAAAAAAAACGTAAGATAAAAAGAAATAGAGGGAGTATAAGTTTTAACTAAATTTAAAATTACTCAAAATAATAACTTAAAATTTATAAAAAAGTCATTAGATTTTTAAACAATTTTTATAATTTAAATATTTAACTACTTTTATTATTTAACACTTAAAAATTTCAATACTCTTAAATTTTTAATTTTACCAAATACTCTCTCCGTTCCAAAAATATTGTACACTTTCTTTTCTCACACAGTTTAAGAAAATATCATTAATTGCTTGCAAACTCATAAATTTTATTATATTTTTTTATTTATACCCTTACTTATACTCATTTATTATTACTTTTTTTTTATTAATTTTGAAAATATACAAGTATTACACATTTCAATTAATAAGGATAAAATTAACAAATATCTATATTTATTTTTAGAGTGAGCAAACATTTTGAGACATCCTAAAAAGAAATAGTGGACAACCTTTTTGAGACAGAGGGAGTATCATTTTAGTTAATACATTCACCAAAAAAAAATTAATATCTATTTATTTTATAAAATAATATAATAAAAACCATATCAATGAATAACCAAATACCGTTTTAGTTAATGCATTCATTTAATATGATAAGAAAATATGAAGAAAAAAAAAGTATTAATATTTATTTACTAAATTGAGGAATATACAAAAAATTCATATTAGTAAATAATTATTTCTAAATCTTTTTTTTTTTCTAAGAGATAATGACCAATTTTTACCTATATTTACATCAGACTCAATATAATTCAATATAAGTAGACAAACTATGTCTAAGTATATTTGCAATAATATTCACACGTTAATTAAATATACGATTTGAGAATATACATACTATTCCCTCCGTTATTTAAGATAATGCACATAGATTAATAAAGTATTAATTATATTTCAATTTTAGAATTAAAAGACTAATTTACCCTTAATAAATAGTATTGAAAATGTATTTTTTATTAGTTGAATACTCTCTCCATTTCATATTAGATGACGTTTTGAAAGTTTTATCTTT
>CATKHJ010298876.1:0-12690 GCA_949750685.1 Vernicia montana
GAATTAATCTTTTATCTTAGAACTTAATGCTTGTGAATAATTGATCACTATTTGCATGTTTAAAGATATTATGTGAAGTAGCGAGAGTGGAAGCATAATATTAGTTCATTGATATATTAGACCTAGGGAATGTGTTGTTTAGAGATAAGAACACTAATTTGTGATTATTTAAAAGATTTTCATAAAACTTAATGGGTTTGTATTAATTGCTTGTGATCACGAGAGTAGACATAAGGTTAACATAAATACTCGTATTGTATCTTGAAAGAGAACATCATATAATTTAGGAAAATCTAATCATTAATTCTAGTAAAATTAAACGAATATAAAAAAACATAGAAAAGTTATAGGTAATCAATTGATAAAATCTAAATCCTAGATCTCTATCATTTCTTGAATTTGTCTGTTAAATTTTCTTACATCTGTTTTAATTTTATTTTTCTTTATAACTAAATTGATTTTCTAAATAATAGAGTAATAATATTTTTTTGGTAATTGTCAACATCTTCCCTGTGGGATCGACACTCTATTCACACACTATTACTTGCCCACGATTTGTACACTTGCAGATTTAGCACAACACTTCATCATACCATCCTTTAAAGCCCAAGTTCCTTGGCAAAACCAAAATCAATCATGCTTCCCAAACCTCTTAAATAGTGGAGCCCATCGACCTTTTCACTTATGGTTAACCCATAAAATTCATTTGGCACAAAAAGTTCCATATCAGGGGCAAACCCTCAACCTATAGGCCATACAAAGCAAACTCAAAAATCCATTTTATAGATCATAAATCTCCTTGTAGCTGAAACTTACATGTCACAGCTCAACTTCGCAACTGTTACGGTCCTAGAGCATAGGTAGGTATAAGGCCACCGAAAATCTATAGAACCCATCTAAACATATAATCCACATGGCATCATAATAGTTAATACATACGCTTATCCCAAGATCAGAACCTGAACTCATACACATACATCTATCTCATCAAATCACATACTCATACATACACTTACTCATAATCCCATAAGCTTATAATTCTCATTAAACAATGTATATTGAAATCATCCATAATTGCCATTAAGGCCAAAGAATAGCTCTCTCTCTTACACTCATGGAGCAACTACAATATCACAAATACATATATAATAAATGGAGAAATTACATTAATCCAATTGGTTCTTTAGGGAGAGGGATGCCTGGAGAACCAAATCGATGAACTTCTAATCTCCTAAAAAATGGAGTCACTAATGAGATAAAGCAGTGAGTAAAGAATATACTACCATACTTATGAGGCTAGGTAGTTTAAGGCTAGCTCACAAGGATGGTAGGGCTCATAACTTGTCAAATGACTTACAATATAGCAAATGAGGCTCATATAGCTCGTAAGAATCAATAGCTCGTAATAAATATACAAGAATAAACATGTATATAACTCATAAAAGAAATCAAAACTCATAAATAGATGGATATAGAAATCAAGCTAGTAATATATTATGAATAGAGGAGCTTTATTAGCAAATTCCTCTCGTAATAAAGAATAGAGGCTGGTTGGGCATATTCTTCCTCGTAATAAGAGTAGAGGTATAATTAACATACTCTTCCTCGTAATACATGAAATAGATCAGATTTCACGTCTATGATAATTTATCCTTCCTAGATAGGGGTAGGATATTATACCCTATCCATCGGATTACAATGTGCACAAAGTCTAATGATTAACCCACATTAGTAGGAAATTTATATACCATTACGATTATCACATATAGATAGAATAATCAAGGTTCTCATAAACAAATAGCTCATAGGGTTCACATGATTCTCATACTCATAGACATGTGACAATATATAGTTCTCATAAATGATAATAATTAGCAAATGACTAATTAAGAAATTATGAAATTTAATGAAACATTTGGTTCAATTAACAATCCTCATATACTCATACTCATGGTAGCTTGTAAGAGAAATTAGCATTATGCCTTAGGAATTCAAATACAATAATATTAGTATATTTTCTACTCACCTTTGCCAAAAGAATGCTCTATCACTCTATGGAAACTCCTTAATCACATCAAACAAAATGGTTCATCACAACCATCATGATCTCCATTATGACTTATAGGAGGAACTATACACATAACATATACAAATTATCAATATACATAAATACATGCTCTTAATCACTATACACATGCTAAACTCATGATTTCTAACTCTATTCCCTTCCCTAAGCTTGAATTATAACAATGAGGAAGAAGAAACTCAAAAGAAACCAAAACCTTAACTCACCTCTTCAATAGATGCTTCAACAATGGATGAATGCATGAACCCTTGCAGCCCTAGATCCTTTAATTGAAGTAATTAATAAAGTTCTTAGCATTTAATGTGAGTGGTTTGGTGATACTTTGAGAGAAAATGGGTTAGAGAGCTCTGAAATCTCATGGACAAATGAAATGGGGTTTAAATCCCTTTATATAGCTCGCCAAATCTGCCCAGGCCCGCTGCGATGAACAAGAGTTCACCAAAGGTGAATGAGCATTCATCTCATTTTTCTTACATGTAACTATTCACACATAAAGTTCTGAAAGGGCCTTCACATGGTGAATGAACGTTCATGATGTGTGAATGAACGTTCATCACCAATTCCTCAATTTGCTATTGTTCATGCAGAAGCCTTCTGAATGAGCTTTCAACAATGTGAACAAGCGTTCACCCTTATGAACGAGGGTTCACACTTCAAAACCTTCAAAACTACCTCCAATTAACCACATACAACTATAAACTTATCACATTAGCCTCCTTCCAATACAACACAACATAATCACCATGTAATATTTAACATACAACCTATAGCCCATAAATACGCATAATACCCATCTAATAACTCGTATGAAGGATCAAACTAATATATACATGAACTTGAGGTATTACATTCTCCCCTCTTTATTAAAAATTCATCCCCAAATTTTATAATAACATATGGTTTACATGTATTACACATGAAACAAATATGGATATTTATGCAACATATCTTGTTCGTTTTCCCATGTACACTCTTCTACATCATGATTCTTCCATTGTACTTTTACCATTGCTATCTCTTTGTTCCTCAACTTCTTCACTTGTCTATCAATGATTGCAACCGAAATCTCTTTATAGGCCAAGTTCTCATCTACCTCAATAGCTTGCAGTTGCAACACATGTGATGGATCTGGTACATACTTCCTCAATATAAATACATGAAATGTGGGGTGTACGTGACCCAAACTCAGTGGAAGAGCTAGTCTATAAGAGACATTGCCAACTCTTTTCAATACCTTAAATGGTCCCACATACCTCGGTGAGAGCTTGCCTTTTTTGCCAAATCTCATCACACCTTTCATAGGAAAGACTTTAAGAAAAACATGATCTCCTATGGAAAAGTGGACGTCTTTTCTCTTCGGATCTGTATAGCTCTTCTGCCTACTAAGGGTAATCTTCAATATCTCTCATATCATTGGCACTTTCTCTGAAGTTTCCTTAATCAGTTCAGGTCCTTCGATATGCTTGTCTCCCACTTCCATCCAACAGACCGGAGATCTACACTTTCGACCATACAAAGCCTCATATGGTGCCCTACCAATGGTAGAGTGATAACTATTGTTGTACGCAAACTCTATCAATGGCAAGTATTTATCTCAACTCCCACCAAAGTCTAACACACACATTCTAAGCATATCTTTAAAAGTTTATATAGTTCTCTCAGATTGTCCATCGATCTGAGGATGAAAAGTTATGCTGAAATCCATCTGATTACCCAATGCTTCTTGTAACTTGTGACAGAATCTAGATGTGAATTGAGTACCTCTATCTGATATGAAAGATACTGGTACACTATGAAGGCTCACAATCTTGTTCAGGTACAACTGCGCATACTGAGCTACTGTGAAAGTTGTCTTTACTTTTAGGAAATGAGCTGACTTAGTCAATCTATCAACTATCACCCATATAAAATCATAGCCTCTCAAGGTTCTTGGCAACCCAACCACAAAGTCCATTGTAATGCGCTCCCATTTCCACTCTGGTTGTTTGATCTCTTGTAATAGGCCAGATGGCTTTTGGTGTTCAAACTTGACCTGCTGACATGTCAAGCATGAAGACACAAAATTAGCCACATCCTTCTTCATACCAGACCATCAACAGCAATCTTTCAAATCATGATACATCTTAGTTGTGCCTGGATGAACACTGTAAGATGCTTGGTGGATCTCTTTCATGATCTTCTCTCTAAGATCATGCACATCTGGTACACATATCCTCTTCCCCTGCATCAACACCTCATCTTTCAACTCAAACTTTGATGCTTGACCTGCTAGTACCTCTCTCTTCAGCTTAACCAATAAAGGATTTTCATCTCGCGATGCTTTAATCTCATTTATCAACTTGGGCTTCACTTGAAAGTGAGCAATCAACATTTGAGATTCGGAAACCTCAAATTGCAACCCTTTATTGAATAACTTTTTCAACTCTTTGACCAAAGGTCTTTTCCCCACTGCAATATAGGCTAAACTCCTCATAGATTTTCTACTCAAGGCATTCGCTACAACATTAGCTCTACCCGGATGATAAAGGATTTGACAATTATAATCCTTGAGTAGTTCTACCCATCTCCTCTGCCTTAAATTTAAGTCTCTCTGCTGCAAGATGTACTGAAGACTCTTGTGATCGGTGTAGATCTTACAATTTCACCATAGAGATAATGTCTCCATATCTTGAGGGCAAAGATGACAGCTGCCATCTCTATATCATGCGTAGGGTAATTCATCTCACGCTTCTTGAACTGTATTGAAGCATATGCAATCACCTTCCCGTGTTGCATAAGAACACATCCAAGTCCCACTCTTGAAGCATCACAGTATATTGCAAATCCACTTGATCCTTCTGTAGTGCAAGTACTGGAGCTGTAGTGAGTCAAGTCTTGAGTTTCTGAAAACTCTTTTCACAATCATCATCCCACTAAAACTTTACTTTCTTTCTAGTTAGCTTGGTTAATGGCGAAGCTATCTTGGAGAAATCCTTGACAAATCTCCTATAATAACCTGCCAAATAAAAGAAACTACGAACTTCTGTCATGTTTGTGGGTCTAGACCAAATCAACACTGCTTCAATCTTCTTATGATCCACTTGAATGCCATCTTTACTAACCACATGACCTAATAAGCATACATGATCAAGCCAAAATTCACACTTCAACAGTTTGGCATACAACTAATGCTCCCTCAGAGTCTGCAACACTATCCTCATATGCTCCTCATGCTCTTCTTTACTCTTAGAATAGATAATAATGTCATCAATGAATACAATAACAAACTTATCTAAATATGGCTTGAACACTTGATTCATCAAGTCCATAAATGCTGCTGGAGCATTGGTCAACCCAAATGGTAACACCGTGAACTCATAATGGCCATCTCTCATCCTAAAGGCAGTCTTACATATATCCTCATTCTTGATTTTGAGCTGATGATAGCCCGATCGAAGATCAATCTTGGAGAAATGACTTGCTCCTTGCAATTGATCAAACAAATTGTCTATCCTTGGCAAAGGATACTTGTTCTTGATAGTCATCTTATTCAACTGCCTATAGTCGATACACAGTCTCATAGAACTATCCTTCTTCTTCACAAAAAGGACTGGTGCACCCCATGGCGAACTGCTCGGTCTAATAAACCCCTTATCCAACAAATCTTGCAACTGCACTTTCAATTCTTTCAACTCTACAGGTGCCATTCTGTAAGGAGGAATAGATATTGGCTGAGTACCAAGGAGAAGCTTGATATTGAACTCAATCTCCCTTTCGAGTGGCAACTTTGGTAGCTCTTTTGGAAATACATCCGGAAACTCACTAACTAACGGCATTTGTTGCACCTCATTAGGAGCTTCCCTTGTATCAATCACATTGCCAAATATCCTTGACACCCTTTCCTTAGAAGTCTCCTCGCCCCAATGGCTGATATGAAATTGGAAGGTACCTCACTTCTATCGCCTTGAAACACAAACTCACTTTCATCTTGAGCCTTGAACTCTATCTTTTTCTCATAACAGTCTATGTGAGCATGGTTCTTGGACAACCAATCCATACTAAGAATCACATCAAACTATAGTACCTCTAACTCAATCAATTCACATGGAAGCTTTCTCCCATCAATCTCAACTATACATGAAGGATACATATGTTTCACTCTATAGTTTCCCCTAAAGGAGTGGACATTTCTAAAGGGTTACTCATGAGTTCTCTACTCTTACCCAATCTCTTAGCAAAGTAAGGTGAAACAAATGAATGGGTAGCACCCGAATCAAACAAAACTCTAGCTTGTGCAACTTGGATAGAAAGGATACATGTCACTACAGTATTGGAAGCACGAGCCACTTGCTGGTTCAGGGTAAATACTCTGCCTCTACCTCTTCCTTCTGGAGCTTGATTGGTACTGGGTGTTTGGCATTGCCCTCTACCTCTACTTCCTAAACTCCTAGTATCTTGCCTAGCCATCTGCACTATGGGCTGAGAAGTAGCAGGTGTACTTTGATTGTCTCCCCACAAGGGACAACCTTGATAAAATGCCCTGCCTGGCCATATTTGTAACATGTCCCTACCATTGTCTGACATATCCCATTATATCTTCGCCCACACGTAGCACAGGTAGGTCGATTATAGCTTTGCTGCTCATGTTTGGATACAAAACTGGTGGCTGGAGTAGAAGCCACTGATATTACTCTAGTCTATCCTCTACTCTGACTACCTCCCCTGAGGTGATTCTGAACCATAGTGGAAGTAGCATGCTCAACTGTCTTCACTTGAGAACTACTCCCTCCACCTCTGCTCTGATTGCCAACACCTTTAGGTTTGTTCTTACTTCTCTGATTTCTTTTAGCTCTATCTTCCTTGCTCTTGGTTTCCATTTGTTTTGCCTTGTCAACCAACTTGGACAAGGAAGCAAACTCAATGGCACATAGAGCATTATGCAAAGGTGATATCAAACCCCTTCTGAACCTTCTGATCTTAGCAGCTTCTGTAGGAACTACCTCTTGGGCATACTTGCTCAACCAGTTAAACTCTTTGGCATACTCGGATACAGTCATGCCTTATTGCTTCAGTCTTTCAAATTGAGTTATCCAATTTTCTCTTTCACCTTCCCCTAGAAATTCATCTATCATTTCTTACTTAAACTGTTCCCATACTAGAGGAATCTCATCATAAAGTCTATTCTCAACACTGCTTTGAAACCAAGTCTAAGCATCATCTTTCAACAAGAGTCTCACTAGCTCAATTGCTCTAGCATCTGAATAAGGCAATCGTCTCACTACCTTCTCAACAACTTGTAGAAATCCATGAGGCTTTTCTCCATCCTCCTCATGGAATTTTGAAACTCCCATCTTTAGGAAGCTATACATGTTTACCCCACCATCATCAATCACCCTCCTAGCCACATGCCTAGGAACAGGAGCATTCACAGGAGCTAGAGCCGGAGCCGGTAGCGATGGCATTCCCTTTTGTACTGGGGGAGGAGGCAGTGGTGCTATATTGGCATCTTGTTGCCTAAGTTGCCTCAATTCCAATAATTCTCAGCGGAGCTCTTCATTCTTACGCCTTAAATCATCATCAACTCTTGGAGGAATATGAACTTCCTCCGCTTGAACTTGGCATCTAGCCCTTGGTGGCTCAAGTGGTTCCTCATGTATGGAGGCGGCATCCGAAGCCACATCTCGAGCTCTTACATTCCCAAAAGGGACTCGCCTCAGTCTACCTCTAGCTCTTCTAAGCGGCATCTATAAGATAAAAACATAACAAAGATTTAGCACATGACAGTTAACACGGATTTACATATAAACGAGAACTTCAAATGACATTGAGAAATTCTCCTATGCTCCATGGTGTTCATATACTCTATAACTCATAAAGTCTAAACTAGACTTAACCTTATACTCTGATACCAACTTTGTCACAGCCCAACTTCACAATTGTGACGGTCCTAAGGCATGGGCAGGCATAAGGCCACCGAAAACCTGTAAAACCCATCTAAACATATAATCCACATGGCATCATAATAGCTAATACATACGCTTATCCCAAGATTAGAACCTGAACTCATACACATACATCTATCTCATCAAATCACATACTCATACATGCATTTACTCATAATCTCATAAGCTTATAATTTTCATAAAACAATGTATATTGAAATCATCCATAATTTTGCCATTAAGGCCAAAGAATAGCTCTCTCTCTTACACTCATAGAGCAACTACAATATTAAAAATACATATATAATAAATGGAGAAATTACATTAATCCACTTAGTTCTTTAGGGAGAGGGATGCCTGAAGAACCAAATCGATGAACTTATAATCTCCTACAAATGGAATCACTAATGAGATAAAGCAGTGAGTAAAGAATATACTACCATACTTGTGAGGTTAAGTAGTTCAAGGCTATTAATGAGATAAAGCAGTGAGTAAAGAATATACTACCATACTTGTGAGGTTAAGTAGTTCAAGGCTATCTCACAAGGATAGTAGGGCTCATAACTCATCAAATGACTTACAATATAGCAAATGAGGCTCATATAACTCGTAAGAATCAATAGCTCGTAATAAATATACAAGAATAAACATGTTTATAACTCGTAAAAGAAATCATAACTCATAAATAGATGGATATAGAAATCAAGCTCGTAATATATTATGAATAGAGGCACTTTATTAGCATATTCCCTTCGTAATAAAGAATAGAGGCCGGTTGTGCATATTCTTCCTCGTAATAAGAGTAGAGGTATAATTAACATACTCTTCCTCATAATACATGAAATGGATCATATTTCACATTTAGAACAATTTATCCTTCCTAGATAGGGGTAGGATATTATACCCTATCCATCGGGTTACAATGTGCACAAAGTCTAGTGATTAACCCACATTAGTAGGAAATTTTTATACCATTACGATTATCACATATAGATAGAATAATCAAGGTTCTCATAAACAAATAGCTCATTGGGTTCACATGATTCTCATACTCATAGACATATAACAATATATAGTTCTCATAAAAGATAATAATTAGCAAATGGCTAATTAAAAACTTATGAAATTTAATGAAACATTTGGTTTAATTAACAATCCTCATATACTCATACTCATAGTAGCTTGTAAAAGAAATTAGGCATTCTATCTTAGGAATTCAAATATAAGAATAGTAGTATATTTTCTACTCATCTTTGCCAAAAGAATGCTCTATCACTCTATGGAAACTCCTCAATCACATCAAACAAAATGGTTAATCACAAAATGAATAGTTGTATGTATGTATTTATATTTGAAATCTAAAAGATACTCTTAGAGCTCCATGGGTCTTGAAGATAGTTGTATATTAGTTTGTGTATATTTGTTAATTGATAGAAGTATTTGTGAACCCTCATTTTAGCACCTCCAAAATTATTTCTGAGCTCACAGAACTGATCGGAATATTTTTCTATCCAAGCCTACACTTTTCCAATCCTGACCGGACCACCTGTACCAGACAGTATTTTCCCAAGACTGATCGGATTTTCCTCAAAGCAGACTGCCAAACTGTCCCAAAAATATTTCTAAACCTACCAGAGCGGACCAGAATATTTTTCTATCCAACATGATATTTTTCCAACCCTGACCGGATCTCCTGTACCAGACAGCTTTTTCTAAAAAATGACCCAATTTTCTTCTAAACTGACTGCCAAAATATCCAATAATTAATTTTAGATCCACCACCATTGACTGGTAATTTTTCAGATTTCAGAATACCCAAGAAACTTACCCGAAATTTTTGAAAATTGACCCGAAAAAGCCCTAAAAACCAAACAGGTGCCTGAAAATCGAGGCACTCACGGACGCGCATCCGCCACACGTCTGCGAGTGTCCGCGAGGCGCCCATGCGACGGCCGCGAGGAGCGTCGGCGGACGTGCCACCAGCCTCGCGGACACCGCGTGTACCCCTTACACGTCAGTGGCAGACGCATCAGTACGGGCTGACGTGTCAGCCTATGCTGACACGTCCGCAGGACATGCCAGCGCGTCTGTGGGCACGTCTGGCGCTTCCGCCACCCTCCGTCGTGGACATTTCCCTTTTTGCACAATTCCATTTTTGCCCTTCCTTTTCTTCACTTTTCAAGCCCTTTTTGGTCTTTTTTCACCTCTCATTTTCCCTATAAATACCCATCCTCCACTTCTCATTTTTATACACCTCAAGCAATTTGTAGATTGGCTATCCATTTTGCTTTCTCTCTCTCTCTATAATTAGTTTTCACCCTCTCTAATTAGTTAGTTAATTAAAAATTAATTTTAATTAACTAATTAATCTTTTTTTTAATCCCCACCCTCTCAATTAGTTAATTAATTAAAAATCAATTTTAATTAATTAATTAATTAATTTTTATTTTTTAATCTTCACTCAATTTGGTTAATTAATCCTTTTAATTAATTAAAAATTGGGTAATTAAGTAATCAAAGCATTTTTTTAAAATCCATCTTGTTTTCAGAAATGGAACTCTGGTCCGGTAAAATCACTCTCCCACCACTCAAACCCGCAAAGAAGGTATAATCTCTTACCCTCACTCAAATTCCAAATCAAACCAAATTAATCAAATATGACCAATTTTTAAACCCCCTTGCACCTCATAGTGGAATGAACTACGTGGGTTTGATCTCTATTCAATGGGGTACGTAGGCATGCTTGAAATCTGAATCCAAGTTTCAAATCCAAATCCCAATCAATCCCCTCCTCCATTTATTTTCCATATAAATGTCAATTTATTGCTTTCCATGTAAATTTTTAATTAATGCAATTAGATAATTATTTTTGGGAGTAAAGGAGCGATTTTGTGACTTTCCTAATACCCATAAGGGTTAGAGGAAATACTCTCCTTTACTTGTGGATGTTTAAATACCTGCTTTTATTTTCTCATCTGTCTCATAATTATGCCATGCTCATGCATTATGAATTGTCATCAATATCAGTCATCCATGAAATCATTTTTCAAAAGTCAAATCAAATTTAAGTGCCAAATCGAGATTGTTTAAAACTAAAAACGTAATCTCCGAGCTTAAACTTGGTTCGAAGATAAGTGATTTTATCATTGTGTAAATTAGTCTAAGATTAATAAATTGGAGTCAAAATGGGTTTTTCCTTAATTTTTTCCATATAAATAAATTAGGGTGGCGACTCCCGAATCCTTTTCAAAAATCAAAAAAATAAATTTTTCGAGGCGATAGCCGCTTTCAATCGTGAGCATCGAAACCAGTTCCTTAACCTCTCTTAAAAATCGATCTCGCCTTTCCTTAAAGCATTCATTTTTCCAAAGCGAGGGGAGGGGCGTTCGGGCGAGGCCTCACAGTTGGCGACTCCACTGGGGACTAGTTGCCACCCTTTTTCAATAAAAGGAAAGCAAATAAGAGGATTACTATTTGGTTAAAATTTTTCAAAAGTAATCTCCATTTGGCATTTAAATTTAATTCGACTTTCATGCATCACTTTGCATAATAAAGGCTCCTTGCCTAGCTCTAGGTTTAGGAAAACTTTTGAATGGCGAGTAGCATTGGCTCGACAACTCTCTTTGAGTATTTTGGGAGATAGCGAAAGCATTCCACCCCGCGATGAATCCTTGATCATTTCGGTGGTGTAACAAGCAATCCGTACTGTTGGACCCATGCGAGTCTCTTTGACTCATATGTGGTTAGGTATATAGATGCTCTAGTGGGACGGGGACCCTAAACTAAGCCATCTTTCACCCTTGTGCATATAGTAGCCTTAGCCTTCGACCTTAGGTTCTGTGAACCGTAATAAATGAAAGCTTGTGCATATGCCATGAAACCCTTTTGTCATGCATCATGCCATTGACATGCATACATTCATAAGAAACTCGAGAATAGAGTCTTCTCACCCTATATACCAAAACTAGTGGTTCGTCACCCAAATAAATTTCCAGCCAATGAAACACGGTGAAGGGAATCCTTTTTCCGATGTACCGTTGCATCTGTTTATCCTTTCCAAGTGTAAATTCTTACCCTCCCTTTTTTCCTTTTCTTTTAAAGGTACAAATGGCGAACACTTCTAACCAGGATGCTATGAACACCTTTTTTGCCAATCTCCTCAAGAAGCAAAAGGAATCCTTCCAAATTGCACTCACCACCGCCCTGAAAACACAAGCAGACACCTTCATCAATGCTCTCACCACCCAATCCGCCAACTTCACAAATGCTCTCAACACCCAGCATCAATCCATCCTTAACCAAGTTAGGGAAATGACCAATACCACCCCTGCTCCTCCACGTACCGAGCCTATCTCCAGTTAGGCTGGTACAAGCTATGCTCCCGCTTTCACTCCTCCTCCCATTATCGATCTAACTGATAAGGGGAAGGCTCCTAATATTCCCACTTCTCACCCTCTAGATTTGAATACTACTGTTCCATCCCCCACCATGAATCTTTTTCAAAGTAGGGATTTCTCCAGTTTTCCAAAAGCCAAGAAACTGATGGAAAAATTTGAGGCTATGAAGAGAACCTTAAAGAACATCAAGAAATATGAAGACATGATAGATGTCGATTCTTTAGCTATCTTCCCTAATGCAAGGGTTCCACTAATGTTCAAGATGTCTGTCATGGACAAATTCAAT